>JALPQI010021280.1:0-18080 GCA_025490895.1 Thaumatotibia leucotreta
AAAGCACACAGATATATCCAAAAATTATCAAACTCTTTACCACCTCCTTACCATTGGTCATCAGCCGCAAAACCTGAGGATGCGAATCAGAATCCCGAAAGAAACTAGAATCTCCATTTAGAATCTGATCGCCTAAACAATTACCAAAGGGCCGGACGTCCGGAAATATCGCGGGTAGTAGCTCATACTTAAGTTGTAGGTATAAGATTCCCGGCTAAGTCTAATTTCCGCGCCGCTCGATGCTCTCAAATCTCAATACTCTGCAAGCCTAGCCAAGATGCCATTCTGCCATCGTATACGACAAGCGATAAGTCACGTGACCATAATAATACACACATAATAGAGAATGGTCACGTGACTTTTCGTTCGTATCCGTCATTCTCATATTTATTACTTATCCCTTATATGATTGCATAATTTCATCTTGGCTAGGCCTGCAGAAACAGGATCGTTTGGCATCAAAAAAAAGGTTTTTTTCTTCCAAAATCTGTAAATGCCAATCTTCATTAATTTAAAATCGAGGGCAGGTCTTCTAAGACCATTTTTGTCTACTCTGAATCTGGTAGCTGCCCTGACTGACCCAAAAATAATTTCCACTCTGTATACATTGACAGCCACGAGCAAGCAACAAATATTTGTGATAAATGAATACACAAATAATGCCCTCGCTGGTATTTGAATTGAACCAGGAAATTTGAATTGAACCTGTGCTAAGCCTGCTGCAGGCTTAACATAGGATCAGTGCGACAATATTATGTCGCCGTGAGATAGACTATCCATCCCTCTTTTATTGATATAGTTAATAAAAGATGGAAAATCTATCTCGCGGCGACATACTGACATACCAATCATGTGCTAAGCATACAGGTCTTAGATAAAGTCATGTGTAGACCCCGGATTGTTGTTGCGGTGACGTCACAATAGGGTGATTGTGACGTCACCGCGACAACAATCCGGAGTCTAGTCATGTGTTTCTAGATTTCTATTTGGTTGCAAAAGCGCTTGACTCCGGCATGCTGTCGGAATACTCGAAACGTCTCACGCGACACCCATAGACTAACCGGGAGATTTTTAATGATATTAACATTTAGATTCACCCATAATTTTATTAACATTATGCTCTGTATTTCCGGTAAACAGGTAGGTGCATAGATTTTATTGAACTGTAATATAATTACCACAAACAATTTTAGTTTTATTATTTTAATCATCAATAAATTTAATAAAAACGGAATACAACGCAACTTGCTTTTTGCTCACCAGTTGGCGCCACTGACTATGAAATTTGGTGTTACGAGTGCACACACAAAGCTAGTTACATTGCCGCACATGAAAGTTCAATTCATACGCGTTTCGCATTAAACGCGCTATCTAAAGCGACTTTATGTGAGTATAATATGTAGATAAAATGACGTGAGCATAGAATTTTGCATTCCTGAAAATTTATTTTTTATTTACATACAAATCTGTACGATATAATTATATACAGAGTGACATTTGGGTCGTGGAGCAAGAGTGAACAGGGTACATAGGCACGGTCACGCTGAGCAACTTTCACTATGGAGACATCCAAGAAATTACGAAAAAAAACTCCTTATTATTAGTTACTTGTGATACCTAACTATCAATTGAGGCTCAATGAACTCATAATTAGGAGATTTTTTTTCGCGATTTCTTGCTCCACGACCCAGTTGTCACCGTATACACCGTGTTTTTATTGATTTCCGTTAAATTGGACAGGTTACTTGGGACATTAATAGAAGTTGCCTGGTATATCGGCTTTTATTAATTTCGTATTTTTTTTTTGTTTTCATTCATAATCATTCTAATGGCAAGTGTGAGAGAACCTTAAGAATAAGATCTCAGGTGACTGGCAGCACATGTCAAACTAAGTAATATTAGGATGTAATAAAGGTTGCAATACACTTGTTCAGTCATTAAACTTATTTTTTTAATAATTCAATAACAGTAAGAGTTAAGATACTAGTTTCTTAGAGAAATTGATTATTTTTGATTTAAATAAGCTTCCCTTTAATTTAACGGAAATCAATAAAAACACGGTGTATATAAATTAAAACTAACTAATCAAATCTATATCTAAGACTGGCCCATGGGGCATTGTACCGAGTATACTGGCTTAACATAAATGCGATACCTAACTATACATACATAGAAGGCAACTAAGTTTTAAAATATCTATCAATCAATCTGCGACCTATACCTAGAGGATGGTCCAAACCTTAACGTCCTACAAGATTTAGGGTGTTCGGCCGGTTGCGTATCATATCCACCAATCACAGATACCACGCATCATAGAACGTCTGATACGTCAAAGATGTGCTATGCTTGCTATTGCTACCTTCCAAGAATGTGCTTGTGATTAGAGACGATGGCAAATATTTTTTACATAGTTAAACCCCTTTAATGAACACAAATTTTGACGTCAAAAGGTTTGTGTTACGAAGTTAAATTTTGTGTAACATCTTTTGGCACTGAAAGAGGGTAACTAATTCAAATTTCTCCGAGCGATCAACAATACTCACGTACTTTCTACTCTTTTAAATTCTGAATACTCAATACTTTGTATGACCAGTTTTCGTAACACAAATGACTCGATCGTGATTTTTCTTTTGATTAAGGTCTTACATAATTATATACAATATTTTTGAATATGACCCATAATTACGTGTGACTTTTAAAAAAACCTCGTAATCCACGATTACACTAATGAATCCCATGGCTTGGTTTAATATATCACCCGTATTAGATTTATACATATATGTACACGGTATATTTTTATTAAAGCCGCTTTTCCATTTAGTGTTCTGAGCGAGCATTCAAGTGTAAACTCGGCTTCGGGCTCGATTCCACCAAACTTTTATTCGAAGAATAACGCTTACCTCTCGGATAGTAATGTCAAAGCTCCATAGTAATTTGACACTAGTATGAGTATCTGAGAGTAAGCGATACTCTTCGAATAAAAGTTTGGTGAATTGTAAGTACAAGATTAAGTTTTTCATTTTCAAAAATCATAAGCGTTCACCTCCCAGACAAAAATGCGTGTAAGTGATGTTTGGCGGTATAGAGATGAATAAATACATAAATAAGGGCAGACAAGATATAAATAAATACAAATGAAGGCTACTGGCGCCACGAGCGCCGCCGCGCGCGCTCTTCTTATTTCTCGCTCTGGCACAGGGGTGTAGTGGAGACGCACTAACTTATCATCATATTATCAGCCGAAAGAGGTCCACTGCTAAACATAGGCCTCCCCCTACGTTTGTCACAATGACCGGACCGACCAGTCATCAGTCTACATTGGATCACATAGTCCACACGGGAGCTTGCTACCCACGCTGCACCTTCCGGTACGTGGCTGCCACTCGAAAACCTTTCTGCCCTAATGGCCATCGGTTCTACTTGCTTTGATACTAAAATGTAACTAAAGCTTAGAAAAAAAAATGTTCCTATGTCATTGCCCTGATAAATAATGATCTGATGAAAATGAATATAAAGAACAAATTTTAGCATTAACATTTCTATTATAAACATCTATTTTCGGTAGTTAGTTTTCAACTGTAGGTAAGTATGATAAATTCTAACTCGGACATTGGCAAAATTAACCCTATTATACATAAATGCCTCCTAACTTAGCTGTCAGCTTACTAAGTTAGGAGACCAACGCAACTGATTGAACCTACCAAACTAAACACATAATAAACTTAAACTACCTATAGCACCTATTAGTTTTTGGTTTTCACAGAGCTATAACATAATAAATAAATTGAAACGCTTCTTTACAATTAATAATTTATTTATGTACCTACGTGCCCTACAATTTAGGAGAATCATTGGCAGATCTCTCTGTAATAATAATATTAAATACAAGAAATATTGTTAACCGTCTCCACCCCACGTCCTGTTACGTACAAGCTTATCCGATTTATAAACGAAATATTGTATTCGTATAAAAACAATAGCCTTATTATAGGTGGTTCTGAGGTTCGTTCGTTTTATTCTTTCGCGGCAGAATCTCCAAAAAGCAAACATACGTTCTCTTATATTGCTAAATCGTTTTATGCGCATGTTTAGATAATTCATACGAAATAGGCAAGAACACTAGGTATAAATGAAGAAGAAAGTCTGCATGTTTTTGGTACACAAGTTTTTCAGTACCTAGGTACAGATGGACCTCCGAAGTTACGTTTCGACCTGTCATTTTTTTGCATTAGTTCCCACGTTTCACTAAAAATAACGGCTTATTTGCTGTAAATCTACCTACTAGACACTTAGGGCCTATTTACACTAGTGATTCACTCGGGCGATTTGAAAGCGGTTTCTATTCAAAAATTGCACGCGGCGAACTCGCGGCAATGTCGCCGCGTGCAATTTTTGTATAGTAATCGCTTTCAAATCGCCCAAGTGAATCGCTAGTGTAAACAGGCTCTTAGTGAGGTTATTTAACTTAAGAATTCGTTCAATTTCAGTTCAAGATTTTCTGCTCAACTCTTTCTGACCTAGTATTACCGGATTTACCGGTATCTAGGTGATTTTTTATTCACCTGCCAAATTTCAAAAGATTAATTCTGAGGTCATATTGAATAAAAATCATCCTGTGATACATGACAGTATCCGTACCATTGTTTTGCAAGAATCGGATACGTTACTTTTACTCGATCTCAATACGTAAAGTATTCTATCGCGCTCGCACTAATAATTGGAGCAAGCGCGATGACCTGCTTTGCATATCGACTCAGGCGCGGATCCAGAACTTCGTTGAGGGCAGGCACTGTCCTATGACTATATATGATAGTATTTTATAGGTACATAAAACTGCACCTAGGCATACAAAAGTCCAGCGTGAGGAGGGGCAAGTGCCCCCATTGTAACCCCCACCGCGCAGGATCCGCGCTTGTATCGACTTATCGAGAAAAACCTAAAGTTACCGATACTTGCAAAGTCAAGGTAACGGCTACTGTAGCCGTAAGTAAAGCAGGCCATCGCGCTCGCTCCAATATGACCGTACGAGCGCGATGTAATACGTTCATCATCATTTATTTAAGAGCTTGGCTCTTGTCGGTGGAGTCATTTCCATTCTATTCTATTACATATCTGCCTTTTCCTTCAGCTCTCTATACGTTTCAACTTCTATAGTTTCCCTCAATTGCTCCATGTAGGCTCTCCGTGGTCTTCCTCTTTTTCTTTTTCCTTCTATCTTTCCTTCGATTAAAACTTTAATGAAGTCATCGTGACGAAGTAAATGATCTATCATTTTTCCTCTTCTGTTTTCAATCACTTTTAATAATGTTCTTCTTTCCTGGACTATACCCAGTACCTCTTCATTAGTCTTTTTCTTTGTCCAACTGATCTTTTTCAACCTTCGCCAACATGCGTTACTTGATACATTACGTATCAAGTAAAACCTAACGCATGCTTTACTTTCCAACTCATGGTAAGTCTACAGGTATTGCATGTCTATGATAGATACAATACCGTACAAATATCAAGAATTTACGAACACATTCAAACATACTCGTATCATCCTCGCACCACCCAAGTCTCGTTGTTCTGAGGAGTTATCGTACTGTTCCGCTTTTATTATTTCAATAAATATAAATCGGACAACACCCGTCGCGCTGCAAAACTGTCTTAGGAATGCGTAGAATGTTCATGGTCTACCTTGAACATCGAGAACTCTGTCACTCTAATCAATGCTCTATTGGAGTGAGAAAGACAGTTGCTCGAAAATTTGGAATTTTGTAGTACATTGAGCTTAGCACATGGTGCGACAGTATGTCGCCGCGAGATTGACTTCCTGTCTTTTACTAACAATATTAATATATGAGGGATGGATATGGATAGTCTATCTCGCGGCGATATACTCTTGCATGTGCTCAGAATCAGTAGCTCTACCATGAGCTGCCGCTACGTTATTGACGCGTGTTTAAGGCCGGGCCACATCAAATGCGTGAGCAGCACGTGCACGTGTGCCGTTATTAACGCGCGTTTATTTCTATCCAACTCGCTCGGTTCGACGCTCGAACCTTCGTATTGGCGCGAGCGAGCCGGATATAGCCACTCACTTGCTTTGATTTTTGCGATAGACTCTATTTCTATATAAAATAAGAGCGATGACATGTAAGAAAAGCTACATGAAGCATGTCAGTGGAAAAAGTAAAGGCCAGGCCACACTGTATGCTGTACGTGCATGTGCGAGTTTGCGTGGTGCGTTGTAGCGTATATGAACGTCATATTAGATGGCACACCGCTTGCGTGGCGTGCACGCACGAGTGTCCAGAAAAAGGGTTTGCCATCTATTATGACATTTCCAACGCTAAAACACGCACGCCATCCACACGTGCCCGTGCACGTGCTGCACACGGATACGGTGTGGCTCAGCCTTTAAGGTATGCCCACCGGAAAACCGATAGCCTAATGGCCTGGCCACGACATTGGTCTAAAGGCCCGGCCACGACATTGGTCTAAAGGCCCGGCCACGACATTGGTCTAAAGGCCCGGCCACGACATTGGTCTAAAGGCCCGGCCACGACATTGGTCTAAAGGCCCGGCCACGACATTGGTCTAAAGGCCCGGCCACGACATTGGTCTAAAGGCCCGGCCACGACATTGGTCTAAAGGCCCGGCCACGACATTGGTCTAAAGGCCCGGCCACGACATTGGTCTAAGGCGACCTGCGGCGAGCGAATCCATGAGTTGGAGCGGGATGCCGATATGGGTATTGGGTATTATCTCTCGCACGTATGGTTTTCCGCTAAGCCGGTCGCCTTAGATCAATGTTGTGGTCGCGGCATAAGGCGATCGGTGGGGCGGAAAACCATACGTGGGACAGGGAGTTCCGATAACGGCCTCTGTCGCTCCAACTTGTCGCTCGCCGCCGGTGACCTTACACCAATGTTGTGGCCAGGCCATAAATCTAACAATGACTCGTCTAAACATACTTGAATAGAAAAACGTTCAATTTAACAATTATATGCTAGTTGTATACTGATTTTGGCCATTTTTATTCAGCGTTTACGTTACTTGGAATATTCGTGGTAGGTCTAACCGATTACACACTCTACGCATGCGCGCACGCCATTAGGAATCCGTTTGTGGTGCCGCCGCGCAGCCGATTGGCCCAACGATTCATTTAACAAATTAACGATGATTCCAAATATCGTGTTCTTACATGCCGGGGATTGCTTTGCGATTGATTTCGGTTACAGGCTGGCGGATGAATTTAAATAGGATCAATGACAGGAGAAAATTATCGTACCATTCTCCAAAAGGGCTTGCTTGTCCATTAATCACGTCATACTGTATAGGGAGGGGGTCAAGAAAAAATCACCAATTATCACCATAGGGGAGGGGGGAGGTCATCGGACAAATCACGTGTAATTTTTTGTTACTCTCTGCTGAACAGCATTGTAGCTAATAAAAAAAATCTATACTTGTAAAATAAAACCAGATCAAGATCAGACATTACGACGTTACGACATTGTGAGATAAAACCCAGATGTCAAACCCTGAAGTTTTTTCCCACACGTGTGCTTCATAAAGTACCTACGTACTTTCAAGTGTTATTAATGGAGGACTAATTAAGCAATAAATTACACGTCATATTGGCTACGGGGAGGGGGTCGTGAAAATATCACCAAATATTATCCCCCATGGTGATATTTGGTGATATTTTCACGACTCCCGGGGGGGGTCTAAAATAGGCCAAAATAGTATGACGTGATTAATAGACAAATAAAAAGATTAGGTAAGTAGTATTACAATACCACAAGAGCCAATCCTAGAAATAGGTTAGGTTACTTCGATTTAATTAATGTATGTAAAATGTGCAGATTTGTTAAATAAAGATGATTAAGTAGTTAATTTTACAAGTTATCACAGTATAGTGGTGTATTTACCCACATATTCAGCGCGGTATTGTAAGTAACCTTCTTTAAACACAAAAATTTCGTGAAACTCATTCATACTAAAATTATATTTCACGCGGGTTATCTACTTATGTTTTTAAGGTGCATGCAGACCAAAAGAGCATTTGCTGTTCTATCCCCACTCTACGAAATCAACAAATCACGTTTCGTGTAACGATCGAATTTCGTAGAGTAGGTGGATAGAACAGCGAATGCTCCTTTGGTCTGCATGCACCTTAAGACAAAATATTGTGCTCGACATGTTTCGCTCCGAGGAGCTTCTTAAAGAGCCAATCGCCATGGCTGCAGTAATGTAAACAATATTTTTTTGCCCCAAAGAAGAAAAACACCATTGTACTTACTTATAATGATATGTTTTATCAGTCATACATCCGATAGACGTACCTACTTGCAAGTACCCGTAAACCGTCAGTCACCTGTAGACCACGAACCCTGTAAAATGTTCGAAACATCAGAATGAATTAAATTAATTAACCGTTACAATAGTTTTATTTTATGAATAACGAGCGACCCGCCCCGGCTTCGCACGGGTACTATACCTACATAAAAACCTTTCTCTTGAATTACTCTACATATTAAAAAAAATGTCATCAAAATCCGTTGCGTAGTTTTAAAGATTTAAGCGTACAAAGGGACATAGGGACAAAAAAAGTGACTTTGTAGTGATAGTGATTATTACAGTAATCGAAGAAAATACTAGCCACTTATATTAAAAGTGATGGACCAGCGGAAAGTCCTATTCTTTGTCAAACACGAAATAGCTACAAATCGATTTTAGTACAAATGTAAATCACACAGTTCTGTCACTTTAGTCGCACGTAGTAATTTGTCAACCCCTCTCTTGTACATACTTAATGTACTATGCTTCCTTTAGTATCGACTAAATCACTAGGCTCCAGGGTTGCTCCGGCCATTTTTACATCAATAATTTACCACCCTCGTTCTTAAAAATACGCCGCTTAACTTAACCCTACCACAAGTCCTTCATCCATTATTTTATAATCCCGACGGGTGCTAATGTCACGCCTCCGCAAGCATATCAAAACAATCGAAAAATGTTCAATTTAAAATACACTTTAAAATCACAGCCTTAAAGCATCTAATCTGGATGCAGCATGATAGTTAGTAAAGGGGTTATATTGCGTTTCTAAAGAATAAGTCTTCAGGTGCAACGACAAAGATTTTGCACTTATGGAGACCTTTATTCCAAAGAGTCAAGCTTTAATTCTGTTTGTTTTAGATGCAGGCTAAAATAGTGCAAGCATAGGTGACAATCGTGACGCCATGTTGTTTTAGTAGGGGGGGAGGGGGGTGGGGAGACTAATGCTAGGTTTATACCACTATAATTGGCTTTGGACGACGAAAATTTAATACAAGGAAATCGATAGCCATGTTTTATTAAGAAGCCCGTGTAAGTTTGTGAAGTTGAAGTTTTACAGAATGTGTCTAATTACGCCGAAGGATCAATGGAGGGAAATTGGAACTTGAAAGTGACAGTCAGGTCAGACATGTGGTTTGACATGAAGATCAAAGTGAGAATTTTAAATGGAAAATTGTATGTCTCAGTCTTTTGTTTCTGTAAGCTTCATAGTAAACAATAATATGCTTTGTCATTTATAGAAGTAGCGATGAGAATGATATTAAGGCTTGGACGACTTGGTACAATTGGTACACATTTTTTAAAGTACTTGTTTCATAAATAAATAAATAATATTATTTAAATATTTTAGAAATAGAGTTATTGTTTTATTTAAAACTTCCACAATAACGTATTATTGTAAACATTGTCGAATAAATAAATTAAATAGTTAAAAATATATCTACCGAGTTTCCATGTGACTGAAAATATTTCGTGTACCTACTCGTATACGTGGGAATTATTAACTGAGGATATTGTAACCTACCTACAAGTACAGTTTTTTTACAACTCGTTTGCTTCAAGAACTCCAACGTACATTAAGTGCTAGATCACCATTTATTAAGCTATTAAAGTATGACAATTTCAAAAGTTTTTATATTCAAAACTGTGTAATTTATATATATAAATGAAATCTAACTAGCCTTTTTCATTTTGAATAACGTCTACATTTTCGTAGCAAAGCAGGCTCTCTTCAAATCAAAATACGAATCGGATAAATTCGTAAATTACTTATTACATGAAAGTTTTACCCAAACTTCCAAATTTGAATCCGATAAATCCAACTGGCAATAACCAGTCAAGAAGAAAGAAAATTTAAAATTATATTTTAAGAACGTCCTCAGAAGCAAACAAAGACGCAAAGTTCATATTGACACTGCCCGGGTATTTCGAGAGCTAATTTTGAACTCTCAGCTCTTGAGAGCAATCGGCCGGACCCTCGGGGCTAAGTGTTGTTATACTAGTTCAGGTTGACGACTTTGCTCGTTCAAAGGCTGGTGTTCTATAGCAATCTTTATTGGTTATTTCGTAATAAGGGTTTTACAGCCAGTTTTTTCGGTTATAATTCGGCCATGATTGTAAAGACAGATTGTATATTATGTCGATTGGATAGTATTTTCTATTTAACTCAAAATTTGTCTGATATTGGTGAAGGATACAAAAATGCTATTTAAATAAAAGAAATAGAAGTCTATGGATCAGATAGTTAGGGTAAATAATCAGATGCTACTCGTATGTGCATGCCATGATTGTATATTATGATATACAATCTGTCTTTACAATCATGGCCGAATCATAACCGATAGTATTTTGTCTATTTAACGCAAAATTTGTCTGATATTCGCGAAGGATACAAAAGATTTATTAAAATAAGAGAAGAAGACGTCTACAGATCAGACAGGTTCGGTAAAAAATTAGATGCTACCTACAGTACCTACTCGTATGTTCATATTGACACTGACCGGGTATTTCGAGAGCTAATTTTGAACTCTCAGCCAGGTTAGCTCTTGAAAGCAATCGGCTGGACCCCTCGGGGTTGAGTGTTGCTATACTAGTTCAGGTGGACGAATTTGCTCGTTCAAAGGCTGGTGTTCTATAGCAATTTTTGTGGGTTATTCAATAAGGGGTTTACAGGCAGTATTGTCGGTTTTACAGATCTAAATGGTGGCTATGATTGTAAAAACAAATTGTGTATGTCGATTGGATAGTAGTTTGCTTATCTAACGCAACTTTTTTTGTCTGATATAGGCGAAGGATATAAAATTTATGTTTGAGTAAAAGTAGAAGAAGATAGATAAGACAGTTTCGGTAAAAAAAATATGCTACTCGTATGTTCGTGGGTTATTCAGTAATAAGGGTTACAGGCAGTTTTTTCAGTTTTACAGATCTAAATGGTGGCTATGATTGTAAAGACAGATTGTGTGTCTCGATTGGTTAGTATTTTGCTCTAATGAAACATTATTTGTCTGATATTGGCAAAGGATACAAAAGATCTATTGAAATAAGAGAAGAAGACGTCTACAGATCAGTTATGTTCGGTAAAAAATCAGATGCTACCTACAGTACCTACTCGTATGTTCATATTGACAATGACCGGGTATTTCGAGAGCTAATTTTGAACTATCAGCCGGGTTAGCTCTTAAGAGCAATCGGCCGGACCCTCGGGGCTAAGTGTTGCTATACTAGTTCAGGTGGACGACTTTGCTCGTTCAAGGTTCTGGTGTTCTACGAGTATAGCAATATTTGTGGGTTATTCAGTACCTAATAAGGGTTACAGGCAGTTTTTTCAGTTTTACAGGTCTGAATGGTGGCTATGATTGTAAAGGCAGATTCTGTATCTCGATTGGATATTTTGCTCTAAAGAAACATTATTTGTCTGATATTGGCAAAGGATACAAAAGATCTATTGAAATAAGAGAAGAAGACGTCTACAGATCAGATAGGTTCGGTAAAAAATCAGATGCTACTTGTATGTTCATATTGACAATGGCCGGGTATTTCGAGAGCTAATTTTGAACTCTCAGCTGGGTTAGCTCTTGAGAGCAATCGGCCGGACCCTCGGGGCTAAGTGTTGCTATACTAGTTCAGGTGGAGCCAGTTTTTTCCGTTATGATTCGGCTATGATTGTAAAGACAGATTGTATATTATGTCGATTGGATAGTATTTTGTCTATTTAACGCAAAATTTGTCTGCTATTGGCGAAGGATACAAAATAACTATTTAACTAAAAGAAGTAGAAGTCTATGGATCAGATAGTTACGGTAAAAAATCAGATGCTACTCGTATGTTCATATTGACACTGGCCGGGTATTTCGAGAGCTAATTTTGGACTCTCAGCCGGGTTAGCTCTTGAGACCAATCGGCTGGACCCCTTGGGTTTGAGTGTTGCTATACTAGTTCAAGGTTCTGATGTTCTATAGCAATTTTTGTAAATTATTCAATAAGGGGTTTACAGGCAGTATTGTCGGTTTTACAGATCTAAATGGTGGCTATGATTGTAAAGACAAATTGTGTAGGTTTGGATAGTATTTTGCCTATCTAACGCATTATTTATCTGATATCACCGAAGGATACAAAAGATCTGAGTAAAAGAAGAGAAAGACAGATAAAATAGTTACGGTAAAAAATCTGATGCAACTCGTATGTTCATATTAACAATGGCTGGGTATTTCGAGGGCTAATTTTAAGCTCTCATCCGGATGAGAGCTTTCACCGCGTTAGCTCTTGAAAGCAGTCGGTCGGATCCTCGGGGTTGAAGTGTTGTTATTGATACTAGGTCAGATGGACGAATTTGCTCGTTTAAAACTTCAAAGTTCTGGTGTTCTATCCTCTAGCCACCCAGAGACCTACCTATAAAAAGGTCTCCTCAAACAAAAGAAATTCTATTCTATTTCCTACACTATGAATTCAAAATTCATTGGAAAATTTTATTGTCTGGGTGGCAAGAGGCTATAGCAATTTTTGTGGGTTATTCAATAATAAGGATTTCATAGGCAGTCTATTTTGTGACTGTTCTAAAGCTATATATTGCTGCAAGCAAGCAAGTTATTGCTGCAAGCTTTGAAAGAAAACAGCTACATACGTTCTCTTGAAGATGCTGCTATTTTCCACTCACTTTTATCTATAGTTTCGTCTCAAAACTTGCAAGTGTAAACTCAGCTTAACAATTATCAATTCCAAAGTCGGATACCATGATATGGAGATTCCAGGGAGATTCAATCAAAGATATAATATATAGGTATCTAAAATAATCAATTATTAAAATTTGGTGCCAGTGAATCAGTTCATTTTGATCAAAGATTTCTTTTAATGCTGTTTCCAAGACTGCTATTCTGCAACCCCAAATCTGAAATCGATTCGGTTAAATATGTACGGAACAGACAGACCGAGTAACAAGACGGGCCAACTCGCTCGAGTGAGCGTCTCCATGACACCTTTAGATGTCCGGCGACAGGGTTACGCGTGGATCTCGAATTTACGATTTCTCAATTTTTTTCGCATTGTGACGGCAGTAATAGCGGCCTAACACAAGGCGATTTACTTGCGCTAGTTTAGACTTGCACAAAGTTAAAGTATATTGGAGGATCATCATCATCACATTCTATCCCCCACTCTACGAAATCAACGAATTTCGACGAATCACGTTTTGTGTAACATACGAATTTCGTAGAGTGGGGGATAGAATGAGCGAATGCTCGTTTGGGCTAAATGCACCTTTACGTATACTTTACTTTCCAATTCATGGTACGGCTACTGAGCCGTTTAGATTATACCGACTGTGTCTTACGATCGTTACTTAGGGAATTGCAAAGCTGAATAATTAAATAAGTAGATAAGATTTTATCAAACTAGAAAAAAACTTATAAGACTAAATAAGATACATATCGATCTAATAGGTTATTTAAAATTATGATTTATGTATTCAGTATGGAGCTTTAACTAAGCATAATATATGAAGGGTCCATGGAAAGAATAGGTATGTGTAGCCAATTCAAATTACAGAAGGAAAAACCACCTTACATTTAACAGAATAAGGTGTGAATTTGCCCTGATTTTTAAAGTATTGGACATGTTTTTTCCGTGGACCCTTCATATATCAATTTTAAACTAGTCTCATTCTAAGTTTAACTCACCTACGTTTATTGACAGAATTTTATCAACTATGTACTAAATAATAATATTCTAATAAGGAACTTAATTGGCCGTTTGGTGCCAGCTCAACTTTTTCCGTTGGTGTCGTAAGAGTCGACTAAGGGATTCAAAGTGTCACTGACTTATTTATTAAAGTTTGTTGATGGGTAGTAGCATCATCATTAGTGGAGTGGACACACTACTGCGATTGCCAACCTGGTTGCCCAGCCTGGCGATTATGGCCATTTAACTCATAATGCGTCCGTACGCTTAGGCCGTGGGTTTTCTTGCCGGCGACCGACGCGTGTCCGCCGCCGACGACGTTCGATTGTCTTGTTCGGGAATGTTTGAGGGTGGTTTCTCTGACACGTCG
This sequence comes from Thaumatotibia leucotreta, assembly GCA_025490895.1. NCBI lineage: Eukaryota > Metazoa > Arthropoda > Insecta > Lepidoptera > Tortricidae > Thaumatotibia > Thaumatotibia leucotreta. The sequence goes on from JALPQI010021280.1 coordinate 14,369, forward strand.
TCGGTTACCCGCTGCCGGCGACGTTTCAGAGAAACCACCCTCAAACATTCCCGAACAAAACAATCGAACGTCGTCAGCGGTGAGCACGCGTTAGTCGCCGGCCAGAAAACCCACGGCCTTAGGGAATAGGAGAGGCCTTTGTCCAGTAGTAGATGATTATTAACCCGGCGGGAGTGTGGCAGGGTATCACATACCCTGCGTTTGACTTATGTCAATATATTTAGAGTTTATTATTGTTTAACTTTTTTTCACCACACTCTGGCCGGGTTAAGCTGCATTCAGACCAAAGGAGCATTCGCTATTCTAACCCTCTACTCTACGAAATTCGATCGTTACACAAAACGTGATTCGTTGATTTCGTAGAGTGGGGGATAGAATAGCGAATGCTCGTTAGGTCTGAAACTCTGAATGCACCTTAAGCTGATAATGTAAAGGAACTTAATATCGGCATCCGTCACTTGCCAACAAAGTTGATAGATACGAAATCTGGCGAGGGCATTTATTTGTATACTCTATTTAACAACGTCTGTCATTAGAAAAAGGAACCGAACCGGTCATTGGCGATTATTGGGAGAGGCCCAGGTCTAGCAGAGGACGTCTTTCGGTTGAAATGATGCTAACGAATATATGAAAAACTCACTTATTCGAGTAACTCGTATTGCGACCATTAGTAACCCGCCAAGGGTCAAGCCAAGTGGGGTAAGAAAGGGGGCAGAAGGGGGCACTCGACTCACCCTGCTTCGGCTTTTGACAGTCGGAATAGCTTCGGCCGGTATGCGAGCATTACTGGAATGAAGGTCTGATTGTCCAGTATCCCTACTATGAGCTGTATCCGTACTATAAGATGCCGCTACGTTATTAACGCACGTTTACTTTCTTTGTCAGCCTCTGTAGCCTAGTTGGTAGTGACCTTGCCTACGAAGCTGGAGGTTCCGGGTTCGAATCCCGGCGAGGGCATATATTATTTGTGTATTAATCACAAATATTTGTTCCTTGGTCATGGCTGTCTATGTATTTAAGTATCTATATGTATCTATCTATTATATATATCGTCGCTTAGTACCTACATCACAAGCCTTAGTTGAGCTTACCGTGGGACTAGGTTGATTTGTGTACCTAAGATGTCCCAAGATATTTATTTATTTTAGATATTTCATCCATCCCGCGCGTACTCGCGTATTGAAATCTTATGAACAATCTTATGGTACGGCTACTGTAGCCGTACTATGAGTTGGACAGTAACGGATACGGTTTGATTCGATACGTAATGCATTATACACGCATCGCACTGACATATTGGAGCGAGCGCGTTGGCCAGGATGCTTAGACAAGTTGCCAATCGCTAACGCTGAATCGTCAATCGTAAACGAAAGGCAGCTACCTGTCTTTGTCGCACTAATATGAAAGAGTGACAGAGAGGGAAAACTACGATACGCTACTAAGCGTTAGTATTATATTTTATTTATTGTATTTTATTTTTAAATACTTAGTCGAAACAGCAACTAAAAGCGTGACAGAGTGGTATGAAACAAGACAACGAAAAGAATTTTGACCCACTTAAAGCATTCAATCGCCACCCCAACTCCTTCTGCGGGTGTCGTAAAAGTCGACTTAGGGATTGCAGTGTCACTCATTATTTGATAAAAGATTAATGATGGGCAGCAGTGTTATCATAGCGGACACATTACTGCGATCGCCAATCCGCTTGCCCAGCGTGGCTATTATGGGCATTTACCTCCTAATGCGTCTATACGCATAGTTAATAGGAGAGGCATAGGTACGTCCAGCAGTGGACTATCATAGGCTGATGATGATGATGATGATCCCGCTCGTACTCGCTTATTGGAATCTTATGAGCGATCTTATGGTACGGCTACTGTAGCCGTACTATGAGTTGGAAAGTAAAGGATACGTTAGATTTTACTCGATACGTAAAGCAGGCCATCGCGCTCACTCCAATATGTCAGTGCGAGCGCGATAGAATCCATTACGTATCGAGTACCGATACTTGCAAAGTCATGGTACGGCTACAGTACCTAGCCGTATCAGGAGTCAGGAGTCGCAAAGTAAACGATACGTAATGCAATCTATGGCCTGCTTTACGTATCGAGAAAAACCTAACGTTATCGATACTTGCGAAGTCATGGTACGGCTACAGTATCCTACTAGGATACGTTAGGTTTTACACGACACGTAAAGTATTCTATCGCGCTCGAACTCATTTATTGGAGCGAGCATGCGATGTCCTGCTATCCATATCGAGTATCTTTAATATAACCGATAGTTGACAACTCATGGTAAGGACTTAGGCTAGGTGGATGCAGCTTGTGGCTTTCTGAGAAGATATACAAGGGTCATGTGCAGATCGAAACAGTTATCAATATATCGGCACTTAGTAGCCAAACAAAAACCTTTATTGAGCGTACCATTGTTTCATGATATTTATTTATATAACTACTTATTACTGTATTTTTAACTATTTAGCTCTTTATATGAATAAGGTTTTTTTATGTGATGAAGGTAGACTGTGCTCTCAGGCTATCTGATGGAAAGCAGGAACTGAGGCCCATGGACAATTGATGTGCGAATGTCATGCCCTCGCCAGACAAAGGATGAAAGACTTCGGAACTAGTTATCTAGAACCGAAGGAGGTCAAAACGTTACCGCTAGGGTCCATCCTCAAACATATTGAGTTGATAGAACAATCCCTGGGGTAGGCGAAACAGGGGGCAATTACACAAAAGATCCCAATGGGTCGGAGTGTATCCGTAAGGGCCCCGCAAATAAGATAAGATAAGATAAGAGGCCCATGGACATAGTGACCAAAAAAACGTGAATGACCTATGTGCTGCCTACCCTGAGGACTTAGATGGATTGCCTCTATGCCAGTAATTACACCGGCACCGGCTGTCTTACCTCCAAACCGGAACACAGTATTAAACTATTTAGCGGCAGGTTAAGGGGTAAGACGGTGGTAGCTATCTGGGCGGACCCTGCACGAGGTCCTACCACCAGCAAGTCTACAAAAACGAAAGGGACAAACGATAAGGGCTTATTAAGTTAGGATACGTTTACTCGCAGGATTAAGGGGGACAGAAAACAATCACGAGTATCACGACCAACAAACAAATATTTGTAAATTTTAAGCACACAAAGACGGGATACGAACCGTGAACCTTCAGCTTCATATAAATAAATAAATACAATTATTACAGTATGGGGTTCTTCAAAAGAGGAGTGTACAAGTCTTATTGGGTCAACAACGCGCATGTGACACCCCAGGCGCCCATAGGCTACAGTGACTGCTTTCCATCAGGCGGGCCGTATGCTTATTTGCCACCGACGTGGTATAAAAAAAAACATAGACAGCCATGACCAAGGAACAAATATTTGTGATAAATAAATATACAAATAATGCCCTCGCCGGGCTTCGAACCTGGAACCTCCAGCTTCGTATGCAAGGCCACTGCCAACTAGGCTAGCGGTTACCAATAATTCTTAATTCATTTTCCCAAACTGTAACGTTTGCGAACTTCGGCCATCAATGTTACCACGGCAATTTCGTAAGACATTCGCACACTGGGCCCTTTGGCCAATTCCCCACATTAATCCATCGTCTATCCTTTGACCCGTTGATTGCAGTCAACTGCCATTTGACCGCATCGTTTCCTACTTAGTTGGACCACCCAGAAGTCTGACCGTTTCGCTTGGT
>JALPQI010021281.1:0-17181 GCA_025490895.1 Thaumatotibia leucotreta
GATTCTTCAGATAAGGACTCTTATCATTACCGATCCAAATTCCTAGGAAAAGTGGGTCATACGGGCAAATCTTGTCACGTATCTCAAGTGTCATCTGTCATCTCTCTCAATCAGTTTTAGTATACCCAGGGCCGGATTTAGAGGTTGAGAACCTTCGGGGCAACAAAGGAGTGGAGGCCCCCTGGCCCCCAATTATTTTCTAAGTAAAGTAGACAATTTTTTCAGTTAAGTTTTTCAATAAATTTTTTTTTGTGGAAACAAGTATAGATTATTTAACAAACATATACATATAATCGGAAACGAGAATTATCTAAAATTAAATTTTAGCGTTAACGAACGGAATCTTCCAAGCTTTTTTCGCCGAAACGTCGTTGATGATTTTGCTGAAATCCAGTTCCCGGAGTAGATCACTCGCTCAATACGCAAAAAAAATGTACTAGTTTTTCCGAAATCTCTAAATCCCTTTGGTGGAGGCCTCGGGGCTGTAGCCCCGGTTGCCCTCCCCTAAATCCGGCCCTGAGTATACCAATATTTGTTTAGCTTTTAGACGTTCACGGTAGACTTGCAAATACAGGAATCAATCCTAAAATCTTTACAAAAGTACAATCTAAATCATGATGGCAGCACCATCGCCCAAAAGGGGTTCAGATAGGATAGGAGGTAAAGCACTCCTTTGCTTGCCCTTAGAGTGTGGTCAGAGGCACCTAACCTATAAGAGATTGCAACTCGAGAAATTTGACCGGTATCTAGTAAGACTGAGTCGAGTGGTTTAGGCATCAGTCGCGACAGCTGACATACATGGGTTCGAACTTCGAACCTAGGACGTTGTTGAAGTAGATATTTTTCTTTGGTATAAGACATCTAATATTTCGTCGGCTCACAAGCAATATTCTGTCATTATTCTTAGCAACTTCGTATGTCAGTATTGAATCAGAATTTAGATACGAGCTTTATTTCAAGTAGGTATTTGTTACTTATTGAGTATATAATATTAAGGACCAGTTTTGAACATAAAATAACCCAAATAAAATATATTTGTTAAATAAATGTTAGCTGTCAGTTCTTTTATATTCGTGGCGAAAAATATAGTGTCTGTCCGTCTGTCCGCAGCATAGCTCAGTGGCCGTTAATACTAGAAATCTGCAATTTGGTACAAACTATACAATACATATTAATCATGCCAACAAAAGTGGTACAATCAAAAATAGAAAACAATTTGTTTCTCGGGTACATCCCTATCTCCCCAACTGGTGAAGTGGGGATGTTTTTTTTATTTTCTGTAATCCTGTCGGGTCCCCACCTTACAGGATTCCATTAAATAGGTTTATTATTAAATAGGTTTTTTAAAAACAAGGGTCTTAAAAGAAAGTTTTTTTCTAAAGTCAATATTTCGGAGATAATCCATGCAGAAAAAAAAATTGTGTCCCCCTGCCCTCTAACTTTTGATCCGTACATCCAAAAAATATGAAAAAAATCATGAATAATGCTTATAAAATACTTTAAAATATAACTATTTCGAACATAATCGGCAGTGTAGGGTCGAAAAACTACGGACCCTACACTGAGCGTGGCCCGACATGCTCTTGGCCGGTTTTTTATATCTTTGTCCAAGGATCGTGAAATAGGCCGTAAATCATATTTAGTTGAACTTTCGTTTACATTCATAGTGCGTTCACTCGAGATAAATTAATATTGATTTAAATGTTATTAATGTATGTATTCAAGTTAAGTGGCCTTCAATAGTCTGCAGTTCAATCACTTCACCGCCCACATCTCGCTTCCTATATGCATCGCACTACAAATGATACAAACGAGTTGTTATACTGAACCATTAGACTGTATGTCGTAGCAATAAGGTTTAATTTGGTATTTTATAACTAAGTCATGTAAAACGGCGGTGACATTGTTATGTATTGAATCACTGAATATAAAATTATTTTATTGACATGTTATGTGTCCCTTTGACTAACGAAATATAAAGCTTGCATAGCATAGTTAATTCAAGCAGACATAGATATAGAAAATAAGGTACGGTCGGCTCTAATAATATGTATACAATTTTGATCCTTATTTCTTTGCCATACGTTCCGAAATGTATACATATTGTTAGACGTGACTGTATACAACTTGTTAAGGTGGGTTTACACGGTATAAATTACACCAAACGAGCGAATGCTAATTATATCCCCCACTCTACGAAATCAACGAATTTCGATGAACGTTTTGTGTAACGAACGAATTTCGTATTTCTAGGTATAGAATGAGCATTCGCTCGTTTGGTGTAAACCCACCTTTTTAATATTCTTCAAGTTGTATAGTCAGCTAAAAATCTGGTCTTCCTACCACTTTTGACTCTATTCCGTGATAATAAGGTCAAAACGGGTTAGACTACGAGTACATTTTTGGCTGATTGTACACTCTTTGACTTGTTATACTCTTCTGTTCATCCGCGTTAAATATGAAAAGATTTAACAACCAAAAAAGATTTTACGGAAAAACCTGAAGCCTAATAATTAACCTACTTATTCTTTCCACAGTTAAATCCAGACGTGAACGCCTTCCAACGCAAATTCGTCAATGAGGTCCGCCGCTGCGATGAAATGGAGCGCAAACTCCGCTACCTGGAGAAGGAGATCCGTCGTGATGGCATCCCAATGCTGGAGATCCCTGGGGAGTGCCCAGAGGCTCCTCAACCAAGAGAGATGATCGATCTTGAGGTGAGCTCATACTTCTTTATTTTGAGGGAGATTTGCTGACGCTCAATGAGGTAAGATGGAGCGCAAACTCCGCTATCTTGAGAAGGAGATCCGTCGTGATGGCATCCCAATGCTGGAGATCCCTGGGGAGTGCCCGGAGGCTCCCCAACCAAGAGAGATGATCGATCTTGAGGTGAGCTCATACTTCTTTATCATCATATCACTCCTGCGACCTTCATCAGGTCATCAGTCCATTTTGTGGGAGGCCTACCCACGCTGCGCCTTCCGGTCACGCCATTCGAGAACCTTTCCGCCCCAACAGCCATCGGTTCTACGCCCACTGCCACTTCAGCTTTGCGATTCGGAGTGCTAAATCGGTTACTTTGGTTCTGCTGCGGATGGTCTCATTTCTAATCCGATCTCGCACAGAGACTCCTAGCATAGCCCTCTCCATTGCCTTTGGGTGACTTTGAGGTGAGCTCATGCTTCCTTATTTAGAGGGAGATTTGCTGAGCTACTGAGGTCCGCTACCTTGAGAAGGAGATCCGCCGTGATGGCATCCCAATGCTGGAGATCCCTGGGGAGTGCCCAGAGGCTCCTCAACCAAGAGAGATGATCGATCTTGAGGTGAGTTCATACTTCGTTATTAAGGAGGCTGAATGAGGTTTACTGCTATGATAATGCATCCTTCGTTGTCCGAAGTAGATCCCGAATGTAATTACCAGGTAAAGTTCTTTTGAAGTAAAGAAAAAACAGTGGCTGTATAATATAACCTGTATCATGTGGAGATATTTATGTAGGTAATGTAATGTCCATTGTCCAAAATGCATTGCAATATAGATATAAAATTAAGGTAATTCAACTATAGATGAAAAAAATATGACTGTTGAAAAGCACAGAACCGAAATATAGGTGCCCCTTTCAAATGCAACATTTTATATTCTAAACCGTGTGTGAGGGTATTTCTGATGTATCACGTCAGGGTATAATTAAACGTAAGTTTACGCGATTAAGACCCGTTTGTCTTTAAAATATTTCTGATGTAGTTTGACAGGTGTGTCACGAGCACGACCATGTCAGAAAGTTAAGGGTTTCCAGGAAGTCCAGCATTTTGATACTTATTTGTGAAGTAGCCCCTACGACGACCTTTCTGTTCACTTCACACATAAAAATAAAGGAAATTATGTTTAGGTAACGTTAAATTTCTGTACATGGCTGTGACAACTTACGAACCTAAATGAGAAATACCCTTATCGCTTTCAGGCGAAAAACTTTAAGTAAGTTATTGTTAGGCATATTAACTCAAGGTCTATAGAAGTTGCTGACTCGAAATGGTTAATTATTAGTGGTGAACCGACGGCGATTGAACTATGCAATATACCACGTGATTAAACCGCATGATACGCCACAAGATTATCTCGGAACCTGCAAAAACAATATTAATTACCTCTTAATTATCTCAATTACATTTACGTCAGGCACAATGGCATACGACAGTCACGCTGCCGGTTCTCCGTAAATAGTAACTCTTGAACCTTGATTCCATAAGGGCATATGTAGAAGAAAAATCCTAATGAGATATGCCGTTTTTGGTTTGCTGTGGCAGTGTAAATAGATACCTTGACGAGAGCTAATCTTTATTACAGATGCCGAAATATTACAACCCTTTTAAGGGTTCCGTAGTAAACTATAGGAACCCTTATAGTTTCGCCATGTCCGTCTGTCTGTCTGTCGGCTGTATAGCTCAGTGGCCGTTAGTAGGTACTAGAACTTCTTTGCATTTTTGGTATAGGTATACATATTAATCATGAAACCAAAGCGGTAGAACAAAATTTGAGAAAAAAAAATTTTGGGCACCTCCCATACTGGTAATGCCTCGTTAGGTTTTGTTTTCGTGTGTCTCAAAAGAAAGTTTTTTTCCTAGTCAATATTTTCGGAGATATACCTACGCTCCAGAATAAAATAAATGTTTGCTAACTTTTGATCCATGGGTCCAAAAAAAAACATGAATGGGCAGAATACTTTAAAATAAAACAATTTCGAACATAATCGGCCTAGCCGTTTTTGAACAACTACGGAACCCTACACTGACCATGGCCCGACATGCTCTTGGCCGGTTCTTACAATATGACGGTAGCATACAAGCCGGCTGCCTGATAGTATGCGGATATCGTAGCTTATGCTTTTTTGTAACTACAAACCTTGAAACCATGTCACTAAATCTTAGCTGAAAAAAATGCTCATCAGTACAAACGCATTTATAAAACAGCTACATTGCATTTAAAGTTATTGTATTCGAATTTTCCGTAAAATGATGGTGGTATAATGTTTCATATTGTTCTGGCATTGAAACCTGTAAAAAGTTCAAAAAAATATCAAACTTCCATTAGCTACAAATGATAAAAATAAACGACACGCGAAATCGCAATCATTGTTTCAAAATGTAGTGACTGAAAACTTAAAAAGGTGCTTACATCATCAGATGCCTAATAAAGAACTCCTAATACTATAAGTACTATAATAGAACATTTGTATACTGGTATTTGAAATACTTTGAGAATATTCACTTCATTTTATCATCACCATTAGAATCATTTTCCAATTAGGTAAAAGAGAAGAATGTTTGTTTCACGTCAAAAAAAATACATTTCTATGTGGCTGCCTGGCTGGTCTTTCAAACTAGCCGACACTCCATAGAAATTCAAATATTTTTGGAGGAGAAAAATTTCTTCCGCTTTTTATTACCCGAAATACGATACTGAATATGCCTTTTAGCGGAAAACTACCATTAAAATTTTACCTTTTATTGCTCGTTTTCTTTCCTGTATTTACGTGTAAAGTTCGCTACATGTCGACTATTTCCTCAGGCAACCTTCGAAAAACTGGAGAATGAACTCCGCGAGGTGAACCAGAACGCTGAAGCTCTGAAGAGGAACTACCTGGAGTTGACCGAGCTGAAGCATATCCTCAGGAAGACGCAAGTGTTCTTCGACGAGGTAAGACCTGGTGATGACTAGGATTTGGACTGACTTGGCGCTGAGGCTTTGGAACTGTTCTGACTGATTGACATGAGAATCTCCTTTCTTAATAGAATGATCTTGTAACTTTTTGCTGGTAATCGGGCCATAATATAGTATCTGGCTATTAACATACTTTTATTGATTGACATACTGCGGCCCATACTTATCTTATTGGGCCCTTGGGATCTTTTGTGTAATTGCCCCCTATTTCGCCTACCCTAGGGATTATGACCTTCGGTTCCAGATAGCCGGAACCGAAGTCTTTCATCCTTTGTCTGGCGAGGGCATGACATTCGCACATTAAGTGTTTCATTTTCTCCTCTTAAAAAGACATATATATATTGGTTACGTGATACCAAACCTTAAAATTCTGTACATAATTATTTATCACTGAAGAATACGACGTAAGGATGTTAGCCAAAGAAAGGATGTTTCTAAAAGCAATGACGCGATTGTACTTATGTTGTTCCAAACAGACAATGTGCTTTGTGTACAATTTGCATCAAACAACCGTAGTTAGTCCCTGCAGGCAAGTCAATTGTGACAGCTGTCAATTCAATACACATTTATAATGTTAGCCTTAGTGTGATAGCGTCCTGTCTTTTACTAATTATATTAACAAAAGAGGGACGGCTAGATTGTGTCGCGGCGACATACTGCCATTACTGCCACACCAATCATGTGCTAGGATTTTCATATTTTGGTTATAAAATAGATTAACTAACAGTTGTCAGGATTGATTAGCTGACGAATGCCAGGAAAAACTATAAACTAGAATGAATTGAATCCTTATATAATCGTAGATAACCATAAATTCTAGTGCTAGCTAGTGAGTGGCCCCTGCCCTTGATAGTACGTAAAATCATATAATCACGAACATTTTAACGAGCTTTATACTATATACTTTTGAGCAATTTATCCTCCCCAAATGACAGTTTCCAAACGACCTCAGCGCCATTATACAATCATATTTTTTACTAAACACATGACACAAAAAGATCAATTATCTACGTAACGTTTTTTAATATTGATTACACGTAGATAATTAACTTGATAACTGTGATAAGATAGCCGTTCAGCCGCGGCAGACATGACAGCCGTAAAACTTGTTTGATTTACCTCCATAACTCGGATCCTAGATCCATTTTATGGCCTTTATCTTCATTTTAAAGCTTGTTTTGATACTGTTTCTATGCAATTGGTTTTACAGCCTTTTGACCAGTTATTGCTCATGATATCACGAAAACATGTGACTGGTTCTTTTAGAGGTCGGACTGTTGTAGAAAAAAACTAGCCCCACCTTCTGACGTTTATATTGTTTTTATTTTACCATCTTCCTTTTTATTTATATTTGGTTGGTCAGTGTTTCATAAAGTATATATTAATAATAAACTTAAGATTCACAAGCACTTGACAATTGTACTAATTGATTGTTGTACACTTGCAATATTCTATTACTAATTATCGGTTGTTCTGCATAAATTTCGTCCTAATCGTCTTAATATTTTTATGTTAAAGCGGAACAACGAACTTTCCACTGTTTTCCTTGTTGAATCTTAACAGTTTTCTTTAAAAAAAGGTTGTGGGTCTTAACAATACCTTCGCCTTCGCTCAAGGAACATAATAATTGGGCTTCAAAAACAATTTAGAATAAATATAAAATGCGAAGGTGAATACTGCTGTACATAGTTACTTAATAACATCACACGCAGCCAATGTCACATTCTTGTTTATTCTTTTACGTCACTGCGATAATGCGGCTTCCATTGTTGTCAATTTGTCAAACAAAACTGTGTAAAAAGGCTTGAAATCAATTCAAAGCAAGGCCGCTCAGCCTTCGATCAATCAAAATTTGAACGCTTATGTGACTCTGGCTGTGTCATTGACCTTGGCGCCATTTTGGCGCGTGTGTGCACAAGATGGCGGACCCGTCGCGCGAGGAGGAACAAGTCACGTTGTTGGGAGAGGAAGGGCTCATGGCGGGCGGACAAGCGCTCAAACTTGGGTATGCCATTGACTTTTGAACGCTCCCTATGCGTTGACTTCCTCGACTTGACTGTTCGCAGTGTTGTCGGAGGTCAAGGCATATCAAGCGATGTTGTTTTTCAGCGCTTGTACTGTGACGCTGATACAGGAGTCTACCGCTCACCACTCAGGCAAGCATTGGAGTCCGCCGGTTTATAGTACCTATATCACGAACGTAACAACTCAAATGTGTGGAATGAGCTTAGTAGAGCAGAATCCGTTCTTCCAATAATACGTGTTAGAGAAAGGCCCTTTAGAGAGCGTGCTAACCAAGCTGCCTGAGTGAGATTTTACTAACGAATACATACTTTATTTTTGAAGTCCATAGGTCTTTGGTTCCTTTCATTACGTCATGCTTTCCGTATCGTTTGTGCATGTCATTTATTTTATTCATGTCGTAGAACGAGAGTTTTCTGATACACTGTATTTTGAACACGATTGCTGTGCAATAGACACGACTAACAATGCAAGCTTGGTAGCCACGCACCGAGTTGGTGCTATTTTTTTACTACAACAGGTATCGGCATCGAAAAATTTTGGGATAAGGAGCGTGGATTCCGTTGAAGACTAGCAGCGTAGCTTGGGTCCATGTTTTGTCCGTGTTGATGTGTATGTTTGTCCGCTAGCACGAGGGCGGGGCCGGTACGACTGAGTCAATGACGCGGGCGCTGATTTCGGACGACCAGAACAGAAATGTTGGTCATGTGCAGTTGGGGTACGTATGTGTACATACGGCACCGAATATGTTCTAATTATACGACCGTCTATCGAGGCTTGACGGTCTGAACCGAACGCAGCTTTTAAGACTTGTTTTACTGCCATTATTGCCAGCATATTTCTGTCACCATTTCATTTTTGTCACGTCCACTGTTTACTGTTGTATGTTTCGTGAACCTAAAATGATGAAACCAGCTGGCTTACCGCGAACATCAAAACCCGAAAGTTCGAGCATTTGTCTCAGTCACTCTAATGGAGGTGACTTCGTTGGAGTGACGGAGACATGTCCTCGAAATTTTGGAATTTCCACCAGTTGGTCTACTAGAGTGAAATATGAACTAACTAGTTACGAAACAAGCTGTGTCTATAGGTACAACGGTGTGTATAGATAATTAACTGAGAGCATGGAATTGCATATGTGGTGGTATTATGTACTTACAACTTCACAGGCATTTGAATTCTTCACACTCTACTGTCATTATTTGACTAATAGTAAACCCTAACTGCAAAGACATGTCCACTCTAATAGTGTTATTTTTGATAAAACCACTACAAATGCAATTCCAAGCTCTTGCGAATTAATCTATACCTAAGTGTGTCTGTGTAGGTAATGTATATAAGCTTTTTTCTAATGGAGAATTGGCGGTGTGCATACCTGTTAATGTGTGCGTGTCTTGTAAATACGAAGAAATGTGCACAAATCGGCACAGTTTTGTCTAAAGATGCATTCAGACCAAATGAGCATTCGGTGTTCTATCCCCCGCTCTACGAAATCAACCAATCACGTTTTGTGTAACGATCGAATTTCGTAGAGTGGGGGGTTAGAATAGCGAATGCTCTTTTGGTCTGAATGCACCTTTAATGATGTGGTGTTCTGTTCATATTTAGTTTCATGGTTGGAGTTTTTATAAATCACGTAAAACTTGTTGGGTCTCTGAGACTGAGAGTTATCCAGTAGTTAGCCTACCGCGAACTCCGAAGTTCGAAAATTTCGGGGATTTGTCCCTGTCACACCAACGAAGGCCTCATTAAAGTGACAGGGACAAATCCCCGAAGTTTTCGAATTTCGAAGTTCGTGGTCGGGCCTCAAACTGCCTCAAGAGTTTATCTCGTATTCGTTTCATGTGAAGTCTGCGACCATATATAACAAGGACGTCTAACGCCATCTCAAAAATGCCCCCAAAAGCAATTGTTCAATTGTGCCAAGATGGGCAAGACATAGCGCTTTTTTTAACACCGCGCATATTTCGGCACAACATCTTTGACAAATATTTATAGAATATAGCCAATCAAAACTGATGGATCAATCACAACTATATTTAAAGGGCGGTTTAAGTTTTTATAGGTTGATATTGAAATTCATTACCGTGATACATTGAAGAGGGGGTGACACTTGTCAACTAAAATTCAAGACCGTTTTTGAAAAGCAATTTAATATGGCGTGCGGCTTCCATGTTTTATTTGTTCGTAGTGTGAAGTACAATTCACGTGCTGGTTTTTAAAGTTCAATTTCTTTACTTTAAATGTAACCTCATTTTCTGGCAAAAGATCAACTAAAAATTAAACAACGTGTAGCTAAATTACGCCTATAAAAAATGATCGGCCTAGACAGAGACACTTACGTAATTTACCAAATTCTACTAAACAGACCCAATTCACGTATCTGTGATTCATTCGTATTTCTATTACAGTCCAAACTCAAGGCTTGGCAGTTGGCAATGGACCAACGTCTTAAAAGTTGCGCGGTTGCTAGGGAACCCTGTTTTGGTTGTCGGTGCTTGTCAATGAATCTGAAGCGGCAATTACACTTGGTCGTTCGCCGCATGCTAACATTGTTGGTTGCCTGGCAATGATTCGGCGGCCGCATTAGGCGAACGACGCAGTGTAATTGTCGCATAATTGATCACTTGTCTATGGTTTGGCTGAGGCGCTTAAGTGATGATTTGATTTTCTTGAAAGTACCTACCTTTAAAAGTGTATTTATAAAATAAAATAAATCATTGAAATAAGCTTTTAAAAGGCAGTCTGTTTTTATCACTATTTCTACTGGTTTTATTTTGCCTTTAAACACTAAATAGTAAACGTATTGTTGTGTTTGTAAGGATTGTAGCCTACCTATAACTACCAATGGCCCTACCGCGAATTTCGAAATTCGTAAATTTCGGGGATCTGTCTCTGTCACTCTAATGACGCCGTCGTTTGAGTGACAGAGAGAAATCCCCGAAATTTGCGGACTATGAAGTATACGGTAGAGCCGCTATTACCGTAATTTTCTATCTTCGTTGTTTGTGCTGTGCCCCGGCAGTTTAGTTAGGTACTTTCAGGAGCACCCTGCTGAAAAAATGTGACGTTATTCAATTTCGCGCTTCAACGAAACACTTATGACAAGCTGTCAATTCATGTAACGTTAGGTAAACATTGACGTAACGGCACGCGTTGTGACGTCTGATCACGTCTGGACTAGAGAGCGAGTGACAGCGATACGTCTTGTACTGTCATGATCAAGGATCGCAAGGATATGCACTCAATAGATCAAAATTCAATATCAAAAATTCTAAATCGTTTTTTGGTCACAATAATAGTGTGTACAAGTAAAAAAAAGTTGGGATCTCCTAAATAGATACTTTGTGTCAGGGTTATTAAAAAATATCTTATAAAATAAAATATATTAATATCATAACATAATGAAGTCTCTACTGTACGGAACAGGGTTATATTTTCAAAATGACGGGCGTTTATCCGATCCTTGGTCATGACACTCATGATGCTGAAAGTATTGGTTGCATGTGCTCGTCAGTAAATTAAAAAAATTAAGATCTTATTATCGACCGCTTTTATGTTCAATACATATTGCTTTGACACTGTCACGATTAGGTACTTCTTGTGTGTTGAAAACTACACAAATATTGTTAGCTTACTTATTATTTACCTTTACATGTACTAGTTATTTATATAACATGTATTTGAGTCTGCGAGAAAATGGTACCCATCAATAATACCTATTAAGAATTTGAATCGTCTACAAATAAACGCTTGTTTTATTCGCGCATTCACGCTCTCTAGTCCATACCCAGCATTATCTCTAGCCTACTACCACGAAAATTCGTAAATATCTAGGATTTTTCTCTGTCACTCCAACGAAGGCGTCATAAGACTGAGAGAGACAAATCCTCGAAAGTAGCGCCTCTGACGCACCGACGATCAATCAGCCTGTTCACATAAACCTGGCACTTTTATTATTTGACGAGAGTTCGCGTGCACGTGCTAATATTTGCCTTGATGCTTTAGATAATCACTAATCAGGTTTGTGTGGACAGGGAACTCGTGACGTGTATGTTTAAAGCTAACTCGAAAATTGATTGAAGATTAATTGCGTTCATTGCTTTGGGAATCTCGTAGTTTCATAGTCCCCAGCCGCTAAGGCAACTCTTGACATTTTGTCACGTGAAATGTCACTTGAGAGATAATGTATTCAAAAGTCAGCTGTCAGTATTAACTTAAGTATCCTGGGGCTATCTGAAGCCAGGTTTCCGCCTATAGGTGTTCCGCCAAGTTTTGAAACAAAGCTATATTCAAGAAAGACTTGCAGATATTCGCTACTCACTCTTAACTATAGTTGTGCCTCAAAACTTGCAAGTGTAAATTCAGTATAGGAACTGGGGTCTATTTCTCGAAAGCTTGTGACTTGTAATATCTAATTAATAGTGTTAAAAAGACACTTCCAATTGTATTACAAATTATAAGCTTTCGAGAAACGGGCTCCTGGAATGAATACTTTATAAATTTTAGTATACATTTTTTTCGTTCATATAGGTAGTAATCCTTCTTCTTGAAAAATCAAGTCAAATGAGTATTTTAATATTAATTCGCGTTCGATTTAGAAATCGATGGCGTGACATAAATTGTTTTTGTGCGCCATCTAGTGACTTTGAAGTGTATTTTGATATTTTTACTTGTCAGGCTACAATAGTTGCCGATTTATAAGAATGAACTTATGACAGTTACAAATTGATCTTTATTAATTTGAGGGTAAGACCAACCATTTTTCCGATAGTCTTAACGTCATATAATATAAATTATAATAGGCTCATTTCTAAATTGTCAAAATGTTCATCCTTAAGGTGCATTCAGACCAAACGAGCGTTCGCTATTCTAACCCCCTATACTCTTTCGATCGTAACACAAAACGTGATTCGTTGATTTCGTAGAGTGGGGGATAGAACAGCGAATGCACGTTTGGTCTGAATGCACCTTTAGAAATCGGCAACTATTGGTATCAGATGAAGTGATGAAGGCATGTCTATTGTGACTGAATCAGGCAAAACACGATTTTCCCGAAGCAAAAACGATTGCATGTTAGCTGTAAATAAAAACTAATTTCAATTGATTATTCGAATGATTAGAAATAACAGATGTAGAAACGAGCTAACTTTTACTTGCTTTATTTAGTTTGCGGGATAAGCAGGAGTCGTTGGAATTCCTACCGTGGTCAGTAATACACTATTTACATAATATATGTGGGGTGGGCGTTATTGGGAAATGTTGTCAAGCTATTCAAACAATCTGCACACTAAAACATTGAAGTTATTTATTATAGAAAATATATCCATCTATGATGGAGTCAAAGTCTCACCCCTTATTCATAAACGTCTAACTTAGCGAGCTGAGAAGTATCGTTAGTGTCTTTCCATCTTATCAATATTTCTATAAGAAGGAACTTCCTCCCGCGGACGGTCCGTCTGTGGAATGAGCTCCCTGCCGAGGTTTTCCCGTTGGACTACAGTATGGGGTTCTTCAAAAGAGGAGTGTACAAGTTCTTTTTGGGTCTGCAACGCGTATGTGACACCCCTGGGGGTTGCAGGCGCCCATAGGCTACAGTGGCTGCTTTCCATCAGGCGGGCCGTATGCTTGTTTGCCAGCGACGTGGTATTAAAAAAAATGGGACTGACTGACACTTATCATTATCAGCTTGGTAGGCTAGGATAGGAGACGTATGAATAAGTGGGTTAGTGCTCATTGTATTAATTATCACTTTTCTAAGCATTCTTCGATTTTTTTTCTCAAAAAAAATAGTCTTTGTGATCTCCAGAAAATTCACTTGTGTACGATAATTTTGTGGAGTTGCAAGCAGACGTATAGCGGCCACAATTAGTATGCATGGCTCACATGAAACACTTATTCAACGGAAATTGGGGATGGTCGTGTGTTCAAGCCTCCATGGCACTCAATAGTCTTATTAATTCTGGTTCGAAAAAAATACAAACAGTGGGTCAAAGACCTTGTCCAGTGTTTTGGACGTTGGCGAATTAAGGGTTTTGAGGCGACAGTATCTTGGGCTCATGCATAAATCATGCGAGGTTTTTTCGGCTACTTTTTACCCCCACCCTCCCCCCTGGTGATGTTTAGTCTCACTCACTCAACTCGACTCATTCAACTTTTAACGTTCGCTCGCCGCAAAATTCACAATATTTCTTGTTTTGGTCATCATAGAAAAATACACGTAAGGTCTCCTTTTACCCCCTCCCCCACCCCTAATTTTTTGACCTCCTCCCCCCCTATAGGGTCTCGCGTGATTTATGCACAAGCCCCTTGCAGCGACATACTATCCATCCCTCTTTTGTTAACAATGTTAGTAAAAGACGGGAAGCCTATTTCGCGGCGACATACTTTCGCACCAATCATGCGCTAAGCCGGCGTCCTTGAAATATAAGACTAAAAAATCAACACGAGCGAATTTTTACGGGTGAACCACACCAAATGCGTTGTAGCGTAGGAAATATCTTAGTAGATTGTACACCGCTTGCACGTCACGCGCACGCGGTATGCCGACTACTACGACATTTCCTATGCTCAAATATTTGTTATGAAATCTATGGATTGTCTGAATTGCTTGAATATTTTCCAATATCGTCCCTTTTTTATCGCATTCTTATGACTGTATAGAACTGGTAACACTCACTTTGCTTACTAATACTAACACTTCACTGTATATATACGTGTATATATGTGCGACAAGGTAACTTGGACTTCAAGAATAGATGTGGATCCTAGGTGCGCATTGTATATGCTGTCAATTTCCGGTCTAGCCTGGCTGTTTCTTGACATTTTTATATATTTCATATGTCAAGAGATATGTGGGTTATTTTGAAAAGGTTCTAACAGCGTCTTGGTACGAGTGCCTTAGATATTAATATTAGTTTATATGTTTTTATTTTTTTGTGTATTTTTTTCAGTTTATTCGTGTTATTCATTCACATGAGCTAATCTGCGTTTTTTTAAATATAGTATTCATTATAATTATGAAGCAGTTATAACTTATAATGCCTGTGTCCCTCGGAATATTATTTTTCGCTAATTCGCTGCCTAAATATTATTTTCGTGTGCTCTAATGTGCTTAAATATTATTTATCAACATATAATATGATTTCTATTATATTATATACCAGGGGCTTATTGCATAACAAGTTACAACTCATATTACAAGTGGAAGTCTCTTTTCTATCTCTCTTACTAGCAAGAGACTTCCGTTTGTATTATTAGTTGTAATTTGTTATGCAATAGGCCCCAGGGGTCCGTTTCTCGAATGCTTGTAACTTGTAATACAAGAGGAAGTCTTTTTTTAACACTATTAATTAGATAAGGACATCCGCTTGTATTACAAGTTACAAGCTTTCGAGAAATAGGCCCCAGCCCTTTTTATTACATGTATACGCATGGAAGTAACTTTGCAACACTTGTGTTGTGTTTTTATTAGGAAACCCAATATAAAATATAAGGGGTTAGAAAGAAAGTACTACTTGTAAACTGTTGTAAGCTTTACAGATTTAAAATGCTGGAAGACTCGACAAAATGTCACTGCATTAGTGTAGCATTGTAGTAACAATAATTCTTTGCTATCGTAATTGATATAGGCCTCAGCATTTTTTTTTAATCAATTCTAAATAATTCTTCATGGCTACAAGCACTTTCGAATCTTCAGTAAGTTGATATATCGTCACAAACTATTTATTACTTCCATTAAGTAACAATTCTTAGTACAAATTAAACGATTGAATCATGTCATCTAGATAGATAATAAAAGTACTCAATAATGTCACAAAAATATAGTCAAAAGTTACAAAAACGAACCTAAATCGTATAAGATAAACTAGTTCAGAAGATTCCATAAAAATACTTTTTCCTAACTTGAAAGCAAAAATGAACTTTTCGCACGCTTCGCGCGCGGTAATTTCTCTTTTTGACGCACTTGTTATAAAAAAAATCGTCCCTTACACATGCAAAAACATTTTTTAAACTCGGGTGATCGTCGCCCTCGTTTCACTCGGGCTCCAACTTTCACCCTCGCCAAAAAAAAGTTTTCCCGCACTAGTTAGGAAATGTACAATTTTTTTTCATTGAAAGAGTTGCATCTCTTGATTTTTTGCTGTCATTGATAAAGTTATGTATGCTACTGTGCATAATTAGGCATTATCACTTGTGTGACGCTATTATGAAACCACACTCGTGTGTAATGTAATGCCTCTCATTATTATACACCAGCCACATAAATAGCTATTATTCTTGTAAGACGTGCCCCGAGATATCGCATATAGATACAGACCAAAAAGGGTGAGTTGAATGTTCTTTGACCTCGTCGGCGTATAATTACTCACGTACATATTGTGACGTCACAGTCACAAGACGCGTTAATCGGTATTTTCCCTTCGCTATTTGACTGTTACTCATTTTGTATGTATTCAGCTTAACAGGTTTTATAGAACAGGAAAAATACACTACCAGCCTGACTGTTAATTCTAATGATTCAAAATATTATGGTATACAGCGGCTGAACTTTAAAGTCGTATAATAACAGGTATACCGTCCGGAAAAGGATTCAACCCACAAAAAGGTTTCAATAAAACTTCAACCTTCTGTCAAAAACAAAAAGTCATTCTTTTCAATGACAATTTTTTGAGGTTGGATCCTTTTCGCTAAACTACGTCAAAATATACCCTTAACTAAAAAAAAATATTTTTTGAGTTAATACTGTTTTGATTTATGTGTGCGCATTAAATGCGTGAGATGGATGCGGGTGGCGCAGGACCGGTCATTGTGGCAATCTTTGGGGGAGGCCTATGTTCAGCAGTGGACGTCTTTCGGCTGATATGATGATGATGATGATGATGATGATTAAATGCGTGTTCAGATTTTTTTGAACGCTTCTGACGCTAGGATAATTGTGACTGTGCATAATCCTTTCCCTTCGGATTTTCACGGAAACGTCCGAATTGAAATTCAGAGAGAGAAAAACACGTTTTTTGACGTCCATACATACTAAGATATATACAAAGTGTTCTCGTCTACATTGAGAACAACTGACAATTGTTCAACTATTCTAAACTAAAGGAAAAGACAACTGTCTGTTCAACACATATTTTCAACTTGAATAGCTTTTAATTTGAACAAACACGTGTCAGGATCAGTATCTAGTCGTGCCATGACTTTATAAGTATCGGTAACGTTAGGTTTTATACGTAAGGTTAGGCTCGATACGTAAAGCAGGCAATCACGCTCGCTCCAATATGTTGGTGCAAGCTCGATATAATGCATTACGTATCGAGTAAAACCTAACGTATCCTTTACTATCCAATTCATGATCATACCTGGGATAACTCGGGGCATTTATACAAAAGTGATGTAGCAAAATATTTTATCGACTAATAATATATCGATGTTACTGTGAA
>JALPQI010021282.1:0-15049 GCA_025490895.1 Thaumatotibia leucotreta
CAAATTAGAAGGTATTTATTTACAAGTCCTCAAATTTCAAAAAATAAACAAATAATAAAACAATAACCTCAAATATTTATCTAGGCGTGGCAATGCTTAAAATTTCAGGATAATTCCAAAATGAGACTCATGTAGTTCTTGGCGATTTTTCTGTGATTTTCGGAATTATCCCACTTTCGCATCTCGCAATTACCCCAAAGCCACTTAAGTATGATAAACTAACATAAAATATCACCAATGAAAGAAATCAAAACACGACCGAACTCGTTTAAATTTTAAAAGAAAAAAATATTCGGATGCGTTCTGAAATTTGCATAGTGTCAACACTTTCATTTTCGTATTGTTTTTATTTGTCGTATTTTTTGAAATTTTAATTAAAAGCCTTTTACAACAAAATGCGGTATTTTTTTTGGATTTTAGCATATTGAATATAATATTATGAAAGGTTCATGTGTATGAATCTGTTTGAAACTATTGAGTTTTCGAACGGACTGTCTAGTTCAAACGTCAAAAAGCTTATTTCACTCTCAGGCCGTATAAGTTATTGCTTTAGTCTATCCAGAAGATTAAAAAAAAATTACTTTAACCTCTAGAGATAACACAGTTTTGCGCTCTGAAATTGAAGGACAAACAGCGTGTTTACGAGCAGTGAGGTGAAAAATATTTTTAAATGACGTACTCACATTTCTATTACTCCCTAGGGAATTTCACTTTTCTATTACTCCCGCCATGCATGTAAGCAATGGCGCGCTGAGACAGCAAGTGTGATAAAAAGGTGACATTAACTGGCCCCCAAGATCGCCTGATTTGACAGCTCCTGATTTTTTTCTGTGGGGTTATTTAAAAGGATTTGTCTTTTCTAATTGGCCAAGTTGGCCAACGAACCTTTAGCAATTAAAACAAAATACTCGAACCACGATCACTGAAATAACGCCGGAAATGTGTGAAAAGTGATGAAAAATGCGATGAAAAGGGTTGGCATCTGCGATGCTACTGGAGGTGGATATTTGTCTGATTATTTTTCATGTGTAATTGCCGTTCCAAAATAATTTTATTTAACCAGTAGTACGGTCAAATCGTACATAATTTTACCCTAAACTCGCAAATCAAGTAGTATCGCTGCATTTTTGGTATGTTGTTTAGACACCATAGGACAGTATAAAACCATATTTTGCAAGCAAAAAAAAGTTGTGCTAGCTGGGTAGTACGTGAAAAACTGCGAAATTTACGGCCATTTTTCAGTTTCTGATTTTTATTTAAAAACCTTACGTTTTTTGATATCATATGTAAATAAACGTTTAAAGACTAATAAATTTCCAACAAGTTGAGCTAACATGCATTACCGTAGGTCTTATAGTTTCAGAGATTCGAGACTTTAAAAAGTGCCCCTTTTTGTAAACTAGATAAAATTTTGTGTTTTGCTAACGTTTTCGACTTAATATCGCCTCACCTAATTATGCTACGAAAAACATGCAATAATGACCTTATAGCGCACTTAATATTCTTTAATTTAAGGGTAAAATTAGGTCAGTGAATTTTGCAGTTGAAAGTATAAACCCGAAATTCCAAAGGCAGGAGGCCCGCTATCTAAGTTTTTCATACAAATCGCAAGTCGAGTTGCAAAGCTGCAATTTTGGTATATTATAAAGGCCTTATAGATATATACGAAAATGCATATTAAAAGAAAAACAAAGAAAATATTTGGGCATAGGACGTAAAAAACGGAAAAAAAATCGCACTTTTTTTAGTTTTTGACGTTTAACTAAAAATCTATTATCTTTTTGATACTGATTGCTATAAAACTAATAAAGAACATTAAATTTGAAAGGATTTGAGCTACGTTGCATCATCGTAAGTTATATATATTTTGAGATACGACATTTCATAAAGTGCCCTTTTATCAAAACATAAACAAATTTTAGGTTACGTTAAAGCTATTCACTAAATATTGACAAAACGTTCGCGCTAAGAAAAAAAAAGTAATTGTAGATAATAACTACATTAAATTTGGAACAAATTGAGCCGATAACAATTACTGTAAGTCTTATAGTTTGGGGGTATACGTGGCTTCAAACATGCATTTATTTTCTTAACTTAATGAAGGGCACATTTTGAAATGTCGTATCTCTAAATCTATATAATTTAGGGTAATGCAAGGTAGCTCAAATCCTTTCAAATTTAATATTCTTTCTAAGTTTTCTAGCAATCAGTATCAAAAAGATAATAGTTTTTTAATTAAACGTCAAAAAGTAAAAGAAGTCCAATATTTTTTCAGTTTTTTTCGTCCTATGCCGAAATTCCTGTTTTGTTTTTCTTGTAATAAGCATTTTTGTACGTCCTTATAGGGCCTATATAATATACTAAAATTGCAGCTTTGCAACACGACTTGCGATTTGTATGAAAAACTTACATAGCGGGCCTACTGCCTTTTGAATTACGCGTTTTTAGTTTCAATTACAAAGTTTACTGACCTGATTTTACCCTTAAATGAAAGAATATTAATTGGGCTATAAGTTAATTATTTCATGTTTTTCGTAGCATAATTAGGTAAGGCGATATTAAACCAAAAACGTTAGCAAAACTCAACATTTTATCTAGTTTACAAAACAGGGTACTATTTGAAGCCTCGAATCTCTGAAACTATAAGACCTATGGTAATGCATGTTATCTCATCTTGTTACAAATTAATTCATCTTTAAACGTTACCTGATACATATTGTCAAAAAACGTAAGGCTTTTATTATAAAAATCAGAAACTAAAAATAGACAGTTAATTTCACAGTTTTTCACGTATAACGCAGCTAGCACAACTTATTTTTGCTTGCAAAATGTGGTTTTATATTGCCCTATGGTGTCTAAATAACATACCAAAAATGCAGCTTTACTACATGTTTTGCGAGTTTAATATACGATTTGACCGTACTACAGGTTATACTTTATATTTTTTGTGTTATGTATAGAATAAAATTTCAAAAATAAAGTGGATATATCTTATTTGGCCACCCTGTATGATTATGAATATATTCTAGATTGACTTATACACTGTTGTGTCAACAGTACTTTCAAATCCCATTGTAATCGCTGTTCAATAATACCTACTTCAATATAATTATTACTCGAACTTTATTGCGCCACCGCCGAGTACCCGACATCTTCTCACGAAATTTACCCTTGCTCCTTACCTTGTTCATGGTTACCTTTGCCAATTTTGGCAATACGTCAAAACAGCGGTTAACTAGATAACTAATTTTAATGATTTAGGCATAATAGTAAGGGTCACGGTCCATACAAAGTTGAGAAAAATTGTGCGCTGCGAGTTACAGTTTTGTAATTTTAACCAGAGCTAGAGGGTCTCAAAATAGTTGTTTTTAGATGTGGAGGGAAAACCAATTCCCCCCTGAGCGCGGGGGGAGGGGGGGTGAATGTGCATGCGGAAGAGTTGCGTTTAATATTTTTTACTAATTAATAAGGCCTACTATGCATTGTTTGGTATCATTTTCGTGTACAGCGGACCTGGAAAATCCGTTTTTTATCATAAACATGAGCAATTTCATATAAAAATCTAGATTTTTTGAAGTAAAAGTAAAAAAGTTACCGTGTTTATTTTAATTTAAGCGTCATATAAGTATTAAAAAACAAACTTATCCAATTTAAAAAAATAGTTTAAGATAGCATATTTATTGCAGTTTTTAAAAATATACACATTTTGTAGTCTATCACACAACAATTCACTGAAAAAAAAAATACCTGACGCGTACCTCCAACAAAAACCTCCGCGTAATCTCAAAAAAGAGACTTTTGTGCCGGTAACTGCTCATAGATTATACATCTTTTTGTACTTACATATTATTGTTCATATTACAATTGTAAATATTTATTGATACGAAAGTAAATTGAATATTTTCTGATCTTCTTTTTTTAAATAACCTAAGATTATTAAGAATTTTATTTGTTCAGATACTATTTTTAGATTTTATCGATTATTGTATACCGCGTGTAGGTATATTACATATCTGATCTATCTGATCACATGTATGATCATATGAATCGGAATGGGTAATCATTTTTACAAGTGTCATTAGGTAATGATCTCATTACCAAAGACGATAAAGAAAATTTTCACTAACCGGGACTAAACAACTAACCCAGTTCACCCACGTTAAAAGTTTATATCACATGGAATTTGACAATAAATTGTTAAACGTTTACTTCATAAATCATCATTATTACCATATCAGCCGAAAGACGTCCACTGCTGAACATAGGCCTCCCCCAAAGATTGCCACAATGACCGCTCCTGCGCCACTCGCATCCAGCGGACTCCTGAGACCTTCACTGTCCACCTTGTGGGGGGCCTACCCACGCTGCGCCTTCCACCTGCGAGGCCGCCGCATGGCCACATCGGTTCTACGTGCAATGTGCCCCGCCCACTGCCACTTTAGTTTAGTGATTCGGAGAGCTATGGAGCTATACTTTGGTTCTGCTGCGGATCGTCTCATTTCTAATACGACCTCGCAGAGAGACTCCCACCATAGCCCTCTCCATTGCCCTGTGGGTGACTTTAAGCTTTCTTATGAGGCCCATTCTAAGCGACAACGTTTCAGTACCGTATGTCATCACTCTTTTAAATCTTTGATCAGTGTATATATTTTTGTTATAAGTTGTATAAGTTGGACCTACCTAACTGGGTAGCTTGTCCTAGGTATATTATAGTCGTCTACACCTTCGAGTTTAGTCTCCGATTGTAAACTTATTAAAGAACTACCGTTCTTTAATAAGGCGTTGTCACCTTTTTTCAAGAACAGTACCACCACTCTTCTGTTCCAAGTTAGATGCCTAAGGCGTTCTCCCTTCCAGAGTTGAACAACTTCTGAAGGGCCATAAGGATTGGTTTACCACCTGGCTTCAGATGCTCAGCTATAATTCCGTCTTCCCCAGACGCCCTGTTATTTTTGAGCTGTTCAAGAGCCATTCTAATATTACATAGGCTGATGTTTCGGACATCATCTGTATAGTGCCGGGTCAGTCACTTACTTCATAAGAAATTTATCAATTATCAAATTCCGTGTGAAATAAACGCTTAACCCGGGTTGCTTGGTTAACCCAGGTTGATGCAATTTGCCCTAACAGATATTATGGAGTATTTTGTTTACGCAAAATCGTTAAATTCCCGCATTAGAAACGTATTGTCAACAATAAGTCAAAGCAACGTCCCTTTTTTATTCGAGGTGCGCGACAGGTGCAATTTTTTTACAACTTATTTTTGCATGGAAAGTTCCAAAAAGTATATATTTTTAAAAACTACAATAAATATGCTATCTTGTAGTATTTTTTTTTATTTTCATATATTTATTTGGTAATACTTATATAACGCAACAATCAAAATAAAAACGGTGATTATTTTACCTTTATACCAATAATTATTTTTTTATGTATGAAAATCCTCATGTTTATTATCAAAAATGAATTCCTCGTGTCTGATTTATATGAAAATTATACCAAACAATGAATAGTAGGCCTAAATATTAGACGAAAAAATGTTAAACATAACCCTTCCGTTTGCACATTCACCCCCCTCCCCCCTCGTTCAGGGGGGGAATTGGTTTTCCCTCCACATCTAAAAATATTTATTTTTACACCCTCTAGCTCTGGTAAAAATTACAAAACTGTAACTCACAGCGCACAATTTTTTCCATTTGGACCTCTACTATAAGGCATAATATCTGTCCAATTTGCGAAAGAGACAGAAATATATTTGTCACGATGACAAATGTCTACTCTTTTCGAAGAACGTCACAACAAACCACTCTGTTCTAAATTCAAATTATTGACAACCTAGTCAAGACTTGTGGCTGACCATAAAGAATTTAAGGCGGTGTGTATATGACACTAAGGTATATTTTCCATAAATGTTGAGATATTTGCGACCACCCTGACTGCTCAGATATTTCTGATTATCTCTGTGTTCCGATATTTTTGCCTAATTATACGTTACGAATTCATTGAAAAGTGGTTGCTCCTAAATTTGTGACGAATTACATGCCTCTAATTTATTGCCCTTTTCTCACGTAACGAAATTATTGAAATTTTACGTTGCTCCGATTTATTTGGGGACCTCGACCGCTACCATATATCTGATGGCGACTGTACATGTCCACCGAAAGCGATCCAAGTCAGTGGATGGCTTACCCTAGCGGCGGCTGGTGGCGGAAAATCGGACATGCCTATAAAAAAAAGCGTGAACTAAAAGATTGGCTGGCAGCACCGTATAATATGGAACTTAGCGTACAGTGACATTTCTGCTCCTATTTTTTCTGCCAGAGTAGCCAGCATATGACCGCCCGCTCGGATCGCGATGGGTCCACGCCACGAGCGATAACCGCGCGACTTTCTCCCCGCTCACGCCGGTCGCAATTTTATCGTTGCTACAAAGCTACTTGTAGTCTCAAAAATCACTGAAGTCAAGCTTTAAAGTATAGCTTCAGTTTGAAGTGTAATTACTTACTTGGGAAAATTAGACCTGTCTTTCAACTTACGAGTATTGCGATCCTGCATTGTATATCGTCAGAGTGCTATTGTGAAATCGCACTCCTAGTTTTCTTGTCTAAATCAGTAAAACACGTATCATGGTAAACATGATAGTTAAAATAGTAGCAGTAATGAACTTACTTGTTAATATTAGACCTTATTACTTACTTGGTTAAATTAGATCTCTCTTTACCTCCGCCGCCTTTACAACACTAACGATTATTGCGATTCTGTATTGTATATTGTCAGTGCGAAAATAAAATCGCACTTTTCCTGATCCTCTTCACTTTTTCATCAGTATGACTAGTATGAGACTTATCGTGGTACTGCCACTAAAATGATAGTAATACCTATAGTGGCGGTAATGAACTTACTTGTTAATATTAGACCCCTCCTTCAGCCGATCTCCAACGGCCCCCGTCTTGACCGCCCGCTCGGATCCCGCCAGGTCCACGAGCGATAACCGCGCGACTTTCTCTCCGCTCACGCCGGTCGCGGCGTCCGTCAGCGTTTGCGTCAGCACGACGCTGAAAACGGCGTGGGAGCGTGACGATTCGCTGTTCATGTTCGTGGCCGCGACTGTACGCGATTTGTTGCCTTCTGTCATTAAGTTGTCGATGTCCTGGAAATAAAAACAATCAATTAATATCTTTAGGACATCTCACACAAATCGACCTAGTCCCACGGTAAGCTCAGTTAAGACTGTGGGCACTAAGAGACAATAATATATCTAAAAATACTTAAATACATAGAAATCAACCATGGCACAAATATTTGTAACAATCACACAAATAAATGGCCTCGCCGGGACTCGAACTCGAACCCGGATCCTCGTAGGCAGGGTCACTACCGACTGAGCTACGGAAGCCGGCAATGTAACGTAATGGAAAAGTTCGTGTTAAAATACAGTTTTAAGTATTTATAACAGCTGCTATATTAACTTTGGTTCGTAAGGAAATGAAAAATAAATCTAATAAAAAACAGACACGTGATACATATTGAAAAATATCCTAAAACTATCTCCTAAAAAATCTGAAGGTTCAATCAAAACTGAAAAAAAAACATGTTTTAGTCTTCAATTTCTGTAAATCGAATAATAGTAAAACATTCACTGCCTTCGACGCACAGTTTAAACAGACCATATACGCACAGCATTAGATTAAATTTACATATAGAAACAATATCTTTCAAGTGTAAATGAGATATTCAACTTCGCTTCAAATATAACTTAATACATGTAAGGAAGAACGACCAAGGGCCTGTTTCTTAAAAGCTTGTAACTTGAAATACAAGTGGAAGTCTCTTTTAGGGACGACGGCAAAAGGCCTGATGGGATGATGTTGTTGACTTGGAGTATGGGTCGGCCCCTTGTCTGGGATGCTACATGTGTAGATACCCTGGCGCCGTCCCATATTCCATGCACCAGAGTTAGTGCTGGTGCGGCGGCATCTTTAGCAGAAGACCTCGAGCGTCGCAAATATGCTGCCCTCGGTAGCAGCTTCATATTTGCGGCGTTTGGGGTTGAAACACTGGGGCCGTGGGGGCCAAGTGCGAGTCTCCTCTATAAGGACATTTCCAAGCGCCTTATAGAGGCGTCGGGTGACCAGAGGGCTGGCCAGTATTTCGCGCAAAGACTAAGCATAGCAGTCCAGCGCGGCAATGCGGCCAGCCTTCTGGGCACTCTACCTCCCCAGCAGGATCTGGGGCATTTTTTTATTTATATTTTTTTTTTACTGTGTTAATACTTTATTATTGTTTTTGAAAATAAATAAATAGTCTCTTTTTAACATCATTAATAAGATAAGGACTTCCGCATGTTTTATAAGTTACAAGCTTTCGAGAAATAGGCATCAGAAAACACTTTTCCATCAACCGTATAATTAAATGACAGAACGAAGACAGAAACTAATTAAGGAAAGCGGTATATTGCGCCCTTGAGATTGATTACAAAATAATACGAATTACAGAGTCGGTAACAGTTAACGTAAACATTTATTATGGAGATAATAAAAAATGATAATTTAATTTACAGAGTGTAATAAAAATATATGTGATCTGTTAAAGATGAAAAACCAGTGGCCTATTTCACCATAATTACAATTGTGACAATTGTAAAATATCACTGTTACTGACGTCACAGGCCTCCGTAGGATACGGCTACCCCCTACTGTCGGACGGTCCATGTGCTTGTTTGCCACCAACATAAAATTATTACTAAAAACGTTATTATATCGTTAATAAACTACTTTTTATTTTCTGAAACCCATGACAATTGTCGCAAGGTTTAGTACAATTTTCATTAATTCTTGACATGAGGTTCGGCTTATGTCGGAATTTCGCTACAATTGTCGTGATTTTTGTGACAATTGTAATTTTGCTTCGCATAAAAGTAGCTATTTACTGCTGATTTATTAAAGTTCCTGCACTAATTTTTATGCTGGTGGCAAACAAACGCACGGCCCTTCCGATGGTAAGCGGTAACTGTAGCCTATAGACGCTCCCTATTGGAGAAACCGTAGATTTACAATTGTAGGACTTGTCAATGTTGTGAAATTGGGGCCAGGTGTTTTTTTGCGGAAATAATAGTAAACAGATGGTCCTCCGAAGATTCGACCTGACAAGAAATTAACTTCTCGCACTAGCGCGTAAAAAAACATCACCATCTGTTTCATCTTATTTGTTACATACATACTGTAGGTATTTGCGTATATCGTAACAAACTCTCTGAAATGATACAATTTTTAAATGAAATACATTCCTTCATTTAAGAATTTAAGGTTGCCAACTTGCCATTTTTAGGTATATTATGTTACCAACCGTGACCTCACTAAAGGCTCCAATGGAAGACCAGCGCTGGGCTGTGATTACATTACAGCCCAGCAATAAGCTGAATTGGAGTCCATTTTGTGGCACAATAGCTTATTTTTTATATTCATGTTTATTTTGTGTTTACTGTGTATATTATGTGTCACGAATAAATGTTTTTTCTTTCTTTCTTTCTTTTGAATCCCGAAACACAAAACAAACAAAATATGAGATTCTATTACGCAAGGCAAATTAGATTGTGAATGAAATTCCGATTCGGTATAAATATGTGCTCGTATCCCGTCTCCATTCGGGGAAAGGTAGAATATGATAGTAAATATACAAATTTAATCAAATCGGGACTAGTTAATATAAGAGACTGCTAATGAAGATATATACTATATAATCTTTTCAACACGCTTTTATTATCTTCACTTGTAACTCTGTGTGTAAGAAAATCTTGGAAATTTAACTTGATCCATTTCCTGGTCTTCGATTACGATGAAATTTTGCACACGCTCTGAGTTCTGATGACAATACATGACTAGCTAAGAAACGTCATTACAAATCCAATATGGCGGCCTCCCTGAGATGGTGGACTGGATGTTTGAAATCAGTGGCGTAGCGTGCCTTGTCGGGGCCCCGTATAAAAAAAAATTTTGGAGGCCCTTATATGGAGGTAATATAAATGAGAAAGTTATTATTCTTTTTCCTTACACACTTTGGGGGCCCCCGTGGCCCGGGGGCCCCGTATAATTGATACGGCAAATACGGCAGTAGCTACGCCCCTGTTTGAAATCCACCTCCATGATATGGGGGTATCAAATGACAGGGTTTTCTATCAGGAATACGAAAAAGGAGTGTTTTTTACTTTTTTTTAATTCTCTTTGATTTTCGCGGAAGAATTCATACTGCTGTCACAATGGATTTCAGTATCCATTGCAGTAAAGCTAATCGAGACAGCCGATAAATGTTATGAAAAACGAGACAAAGGATTATTCACAATAGCAATCGTCAGTAGAAAACAAAAGAAACGCAAAACAAATGCAAAATAAACCTAAGATTTTGCATAATTCCATAATGACGCACTTTTAGAACACAATTCTCGTTTTGTTGCCAACTCAATCTAACCCGATTCTTTTGCCAGTAGGTACTGGCCTCTCCTCTGCATCTCCACCAAACACGAATGTCTGCAATGAGGTAACATCACATCATCAGCCTATGATAGTCCACTGCTGGACGTAGGCCTCTCCTATTAACTATGTGTATAGACGCATTAGGAGGTAAATGCCCATAATCGCCACGCTGGGCAAGCGGATTGGCGATCGCAGTAATGTATCCACTATGATGACGCTGCTGCCCATCATCAATCGTTATCAAAAAATGGTCAGTGACACTTCAATCCCTTAGTCGACGCGTACGACACCCGCAGGAGGAGTTGGGGTGGTAACAAATGTATTCTTACTGCCGTCACCACACGGCCATGAGGCCAATGAGGTAACAAATCCGATATATTTTATTCGGTAACTATATGGATTAGGAATCTTTATCTTTACGATCGTCTCTTACTTTCAATGAATTCTTGCGTATTCAAATCATAACTCGCTCCTATCTCTTTCAATTGAAATGAACGAGGTACGTTTCAGACTTACTTAGTATTCGAGGAGACTGCTGAAATCATTCCTTCAACAGAATATACATATTAAAATTAAGCCTTTCATCAAGTTATATTCATATTTAAGCTGTTTAAAACAAAGATGAATGACTATTGTTTTTCTTGAAGGTTAGCGCTTTTGAGGCGGTTTATATTTAGAAAATTTGAGAGGAAAATTAATTACCTGGTAATGAAAACAAAAGAATGATCCATACAAAAGGTTCGTTTTTAGCTCCCTCCTGGCAAATAATTTCAAAAATTATAATGAAATAAATATTTAGGAATGAATAAATAAATATACTGGGACATGTTACACAAATCGCTCATGCTCAATTGGACGTACCTAGTTCAGCGAAAAAGATCCAAACTCTGAAATTTGTCACTTAAATAAATGACTTTTCCTTTTGACATAAGATTTAAATAGAATTAACAGATTTTTGAGGACTGGATCCTTTTCCAAAAAACTATGTCCAATTAAAGCTAGTGATGTGGAAACCATTCGACGATCTATAGAAATATAGGTAGATAAATAGTTATAGATATTTAAATACATAGACAGCCATGACCAAGGAACAAATTTGTGATAAATAAATACACAAATAATGCCCTCGCCGGGATTCGAACCCGGAGCCTCTAGCTTCGTAGGCAGGGCCACTACCAACTATGCTTCGTAGCCGTGACCCTGAGATAAAAGGAATAGCATTTCGTCTGTTTTTTCGACCCACTACAATATTCCATATTTCATTCTAGCTATAATTAGGAAGGAAAGCAGAAAACGAAAGTAATTATGAGAAGAGCACTAATGAACGCGGCAGCGACAAAATGAAGATTTATCTAAAGACTGATTCCAGAGGCTATTATTAAAAGAGTAATGAATAGGGATCAGAGCTATGGGTGCAAAACTTTAACAAAACTCAAGTGGACCTGACATAGCACATACATCCATAAAATATACATATCTACACACCCAAACATTGTAAGTTGAAGATTCCGAGATAGGGAATAAAATTGGATACAGATATTTCAATAATAATCGTATTTTTCTTGGATGAAGTGTTCCAATATGTCAACAAAGTTTTGTTAAAGTTTTGTACCCATAGTTCCGACCCCTAGTAATGAACAAGTATTTTGTGGGGAAAAAAAGATTTCTTGTGAAGCACAGTGTATGTAGCCAATCCTCTTGCCCAGCGTGGCATTACGTCCTA
The DNA here is from genome assembly GCA_025490895.1 of Thaumatotibia leucotreta. Lineage (NCBI taxonomy): Eukaryota > Metazoa > Arthropoda > Insecta > Lepidoptera > Tortricidae > Thaumatotibia > Thaumatotibia leucotreta. The sequence continues at coordinate 12,193 of JALPQI010021282.1, forward strand.
AATGCGTTATACGCATAAGTAATGGATAGACCTACGTCAGTGGACTGTAATAGGCTGATGATGATGATGATAAAATGTAGTATATCGTCGGCTGACAACCAAAACTCACTATAAAAATTGTCACTACTCTTCGCAACCTCTTATGTCAGTATTTAATCAGAACTTAGATACCATCTCTATTTCAAGTAGGTATTTGTTACTCAATGAGTTTTGGTTGTCAACCGACGATATAATAATAAACCACCATGCATGTAATTTACTATTAATCCTAACGTTCCGAAAATACATCAATATGGTCGCCGACAGAGTGGCAATCAATTTAAATAGCAACTCCCACAATGATTCATAAAATGTATAAGATTATTGTTAAGAGCGAAAACCGTAATTAAATTTATATCTACTACTCTTCTTCTTCTACCTAGCGTTATCCCGGCCTTTGCCAGGGTCCGCTTTCCTGCTACATTTCCTCCACTTTGCGCGATCCTGGGCATCTTCTACTGTAAGCCCATTCACACTCATGTCAGCCTTCACGATATCTAGCCATCGCTTCTTTGGTCTGCCGCGTTTAAATTAATATCTACTACTAAATACAATAATTAAATATATTTACGAGGTTACGAGTAAATCGGGATAACATTATGTGCCTTTTGAATATCATATAAATAGAATACTATCGCTGATCCAAAACCACTTTTCCCATTGGACCACTCCTTTGTGCTTCAAAATTTCCTAGCAGTTATTCATCATATTTCAACATTTTATTATCATGATATCCACATAATGTTACAAATAAAAGGCTTTCCCGGAAGCCCGGACCCATATTATGTTAATTTGAGGGTCAACAATATAAATTTCAAAGCCCTGATTAAGGTCACGAACTCGCGATGACAGAAAAAATCGTGCGCAAAATTTAAATTCACTTTGGGGTTTTGCCACATTTTCCTCAACAACAATGGAAAACAGCTTTAGCCTCATTTTGTCAGGCTCCGTAGCCTAGTTGGTAGTGACCCTACCTACGTAGCTGGAGGTTCCGGTTTCGAATCCCAGCGAGGGCATTATTTGTGTAGATATTTATCACAAATATTTGTTCCTTGGTCGTGGCTGCGTACCTATGTATTTAAATATCCGTATATATAGCTTTTTCAAAGTGTTGAAGATTATTTCAACTCTGAATTAAATAATCAACATAAAAATGGTGACCCTTTTGGAATTATTTGAACAATCTTGAGGATTATTTGCTGTTATTGACTTGATGAAAAACAATTTGGTCCCTGGTAAAATCGAGTTACTCGTATAGTTAAGCAAAATTATATAAACGGCCACAAATCGAATCTTTGTAATTATACAGCGTTATAATTTTGGCTTAGTGATCAAAGAATACATTTCCAATTAATCGAAAGTTCAGAGAGAAAATCAAAGAGAATTTATAAAATATATCAAATAAAGTAGCCATCTCTAGACCTTCCGATAATGAATAAAGCTTGGATCCATTCTCAAATTAACATAATCGATGAAAGAGCCATTTATATTAATAAAGGTATTGAACCTTATTTCACGTTCCTTAGGTCGTAAAACGTATGCTTTTTATATGAACATACTACCTTTTACTACGTCAGTTATGAAACCTTAATAGAATTTCACCTTGTATATTTAAGGTAGGTAACATTTGAGGATAGGTTTAGGCAAAGAAGTAAGAGATTTTTCAGACGATAGCGTGAAATGGATCGCTTAAGCCAAATCCATCTAAAAGGTGTTGTCGTATTGTGTTTAAAATAGTGCTATTAGGATATATGCGGAACATGCCGTAGTATTAGATTATTAGTAAGATTTAAAATTACAAATTTACCATGTAAACAACATTTTAGGGTATTCGTTTCGTTATTTCATCGTAAATATCATATTAAGGTGAATTACTTTGCTTGCTTTTATTTTCTGACTACTTAATAGGTATCTTTATAATCCCAGCTTTCATAAAGAGTTCTCGAGTTTTCGAAAACTTCCCAAGGATATTAGTAACCTGAAAAGTTTTCTGACTTTACACTCAATTTTTTAAACGTAAAATACAATGTATAATTTCTAAAACGTTACCAGATTGGTGAAATTATACCATACAGCACCCGACAATGTTAAATGGAAAAGTCGAAAACCTCTCTCAGATAAACCGTTTCTCACAAATATCTTCGAACATTAGGGAAATTACATCTTCCAGACATTATAACTTCTGCTATCTGAGCAATTATTGTCGAAATTCAAAGCGATGAATTTCAACAAAGTTTGTGGCTGTAAATATTACCTACGCAGGCGTTGCCTCTAAGATCCCGAGATCGGGTAAGGACGCGGATCAAGATGTTCATAACTAACTATGCTTTCGATTTACACTCGCGGTCAATTATTTAATACGGGTCAGGTGGATTTTTTCACAGAAAATAGCGGAAACATGCTGATTACAAATATTTATAATACAAGTGGAACCGTTTTTAACATCAGATTGTATTGGAATTTCCCTGAAGTTTTCACCCGATCCGAAAAACACGGAACTTTATCGTCAAATGACTCCGTAGATATAAAAATAGCAACTCATGATTAAAAAAAGGTGGTTTTCTTAAACGGTCTAAATTTTTGTCTGTATTAACCGACCTAACGACAATTTTAGAGTTTTTTTGGGTTTATTTATAAATTTAGGGAAATTCCAATACAACCTAATTTAAAAATAGATTTTACCTACACTATAAATATTTGAAATCTCCATGTTTGCATTATTTTCTATGAAAATAACCACCAGTAGGCTTAGCACATGATTAGTGCGACAGTATGTCGCCGCGAGATAAACTATCCATCCCTCTTTTATTCACATAGT
>JALPQI010021283.1:0-31928 GCA_025490895.1 Thaumatotibia leucotreta
CTAGAGCATTATTTCGTGTTCGGAATTCGGGGATGTGCTCGTTCTAGCCGTTCGTGGCTCGAGGCACTAAACTTCAGAGAAAAATAAAAAACCGACCAAGAGCATGTCGGGCCATGCTCAGTGTGGGGTTCCGTATTTATTCAAAAACGGCTGGACCGATTACGTTCGAAATAGTTTCATTTTAAAGTATATATAAGTATAAAGTATAATCAGAGATCGGACAAATATGCGTCATTGTTCCCAATAATATGGACATGACTAAGTTCCTTGATCAATTATAATAATTTTCAGAAAATTACCAATTTGACACCGGTAACTATGAAAACCTTTGTAAATAATCACCTTAAAGCTTCGAAATTAAATTTCATGAAATTATTCGTTCAATTATTCACTTAATCAACTTTGAAGTGATGTTCATATTATTGCGAACAATGACGCACATTTTGTCTGAACTCTGCTCATAATACATATGTATATACCTACCTATTTAATTTGTGGCTTACCTTCGTATATTCAGACAATGCTTCAATTATTGCAGCACACACTTCAGATGTAAGTAATTAGACATATCGAAGATTTCGAAATTTTTCTAAAATACATGAGGCTGTCATATGAATCTCCCGTCGCTAAAAATCGTAATGTAATTGCTAGCCTGTCGTATGCCGGAACAGAGTCTCTGTAATTCGTATTTGATTTGATAATTTTATCTTCAATCAGAGACAATAAATAATCAAAGTCCTCTGATGCCATTCTATGAATGATTTTATATTGACCACTTTCTTCTTGTTCTTTCAGACTTCTCATTATCAAGTGTCCTCCTTTGCATTAGATTTGTAACCCACCAACGTCTCTTCCTTCTTTTTTTTAATCAATTTACTCAATATTATATACGCCGAACTCGCAATTAAAATATCTGTTTCTGAGTCCGACATAGTGTCTACCGCCCGACGAATGAGCAACGGGCGCTCGTTCGCCTGGTCTAAACAGCTCTAGAGCATATGCTCTAAGAATCAGTTCTTGGATTGCGCTCTAGTTCTTGGTTTGCGTTCTTGCTCGTTGATATTTTGGTGTAAACGGTGAGAACGAACTTCCGTTTACACTAAAAGATCAAGAATCAATGCTCTATTCTGGTTCTAGCTCTTTGTTCGCTTGGTTTATACGCACCTTTAGGCTGCAAACGGGGTCGTACGAATGCGAACAGCTTTACGACAAAACGCCGTTTTCCCCGTCGAAAGACGTCGTTTCGCGTGGGCCGAGCCGATTTACGATGTCCTCGCTCTTATTGCGTTGACATAAAGCTTTTTCCGTACGCGATTAGCCGAAACGGCGTCGACTAGTTTGGTGAGACCCTAACAGGGAGAAATGCTCAAAATTTACGAATTTCGAAGTACCTACGCATTAGGCCTACAGTGGGCTTATGATGGTACCGCGTCTATCCGTTTGACGCAAGTTTGTCGTCGTTGCCGTCACGTAAGGTGCGTTCAAACTAAAAGAGCATACGCTGTTCTAACCTCCCAAGTAAGAAATTCGATCAGTACACATAACATGATTGGTTGATTTCGGAGAACGGGCGCTAGAACAGCGAATGCTCTTTTGGTTTAAACGCACCTTTAGTGTGATATCTAGACGGATATTCGAAATTTGCGAAATTTCCAGTACGCGGTATTAGGTAAGTCTATTGTACTATGTCATCATCATCATCATCACCAGCCACAGCTGGACATAGGCCTCCCCCAGATACCATGTAAACTCCGTTAAACGTTAAACACATTCCAAGGTGATAATTTAAATTACCCATAGTTAGCTTAGTTAGCGTTAGTAACAAATTAGTAGGTAGGTAGTAAATTAATCTATCTATCTAACAAAGTTCCTATTATTTACGGACGTAGGTCGGATTTGATAATAATACCTATGATAAGATTAAAAACGTTGAAAAGATTATCCTGATAAAATGTTTTAATTTAAAATATGAAAAAATCTCTTCGAAAATCGTAAATTTAGGCATCTCTGTCACTCCAATGTTAGGCGTAGTTAGGGTGATAGGGACAAATGTATAACTATAAATTCACGATTTTTGATGTTGGCGGTAAGTTTGCAGTACCTTTTACACGATATCTACTACTCTTCGCTGTTTTACTAAAGGTGCGTTTAAACCAAAAGAGCATTCGCTGTTCTAGCGCCCGTTCTACGAAATCAACCAATCACGTTTTGTGTACCGATCGAATTTCGTAGAGTGGGAGGTTAGTACAGCGAATGCTCTTTTAGTTTGAACGCACCTTAAAGGTGCATGCAGACCAAAAAAAGCATTCGCTGTTCTATCCCCCACTCTACGAAATCAACGAATCACGTTTCGTGTAACGATTGAATTTCGTAGAGTAGGGGGATAGAACAGCGAATGGTCTTTTGGTCTGCATGCACCTTTATAATAAACTAACGGTCGTTACAATATTGTGATAATATAATTTAGGTACCTATGCTTAGGGCTTAGGTAGGTAGTAAGTACCTAAACTCCATAGGTTACAATTTTACAAAGGTGACAATTTTTATTTTTTTAATTGGTCGCAAAATACAAAAGTAAAAATTAAAAAACGACAACCTGAAATACTACATTACGATCCAAGTGCGAAAAAAATTTTGTTCGAAACGTGTCACGAATTTCCTTTTCCCTTCGGTCGTGCTTTAATTTATCTCCACTTGTTTCGAACCTATTTTTTTTGAACTTGTATCGTAATATCCACTTAACTAATCTCCATTTATTTCTAGAGAAGTGTTCATGCTACAGGTAAAAAAAAGTCTTTGCCATATAATTTATAAACGCTGGGACAGTACTTTCTTGCCAATTTGGCATACGGCGAATCCTTGTGTACTCGGAGGTCGCTTGTCAGTTTGTTCCATACGTGGAAAATGTATGCAGTGTCTTCGAATTTGATCTCGCCAGGCTCGAAGTACTCGTATCCGTTCCAGTATACCACCGGGTAGAAGAACTGGGGACCGTACACCTCGAAACCTGAAAAAAAGTGAAAATTGTGGTTCATTTTAATTGATATAAGTACAGAGTAGGTACTAAATACCTACTCTATTAATCCCTGGCATATAGCCGTGTGGTGACGGCAGTAAGAATACATTTGTCACCACCCCAACTCCTCCTGTGGGTGTCGTAAGAGTCGACTAAGGGATTGAAGTGTCACTAACCATTATTTAATAAAAGATTGGCGAGGCCTATGTTCAGCAGTGGACGTCTTTCGGTTGATATGATGATTTTTGCCGCTTTTGTGTAGACAGTAGACACACGTAATCCGTCTAGTCGAGACATATCGTAGACTGGCCTTACGTAAACAGAAGTTTATCCGACTAATAATAGACGAGATAGATTTTATTATACCGTAGTGACGAAGGCCAGTGTACTCTTACCATGAGCTATCGCCGTAAGTTTAACGCAGACTTAAATTGCTTTCTAAAAAAATTAATTAAATTTTAAGTGGTTTCTGGTGCAAAAGCTCTCTATTGTTATACAACGCGGCAAAGCTGCTAGCGTTATGGGCACTTTTGCACCAGGAATGACATGAGGGGTAGGGGGAAATGGGAAATGATTAAAATGTATTTTAATTTTTTTATAAAAAAAAAAATGCTTTCTATTGCTTTCGCTCGCACCAATAGGTATACGAGTATAAGATACAGGTTGGGTAGTTGTAAGTAGTAAAAGTAGCACCTAGTAGGTACCTACACTACCTACAGTCGACGTCAAAGATATCGTTACGGTTTAGGTGCCAAAAATATTATTATATTTACACGACTTTATTGCGTTGTACCTGCAGAGGGGTTCTTGCAGAAAAAACCTAAACCTAAAAAATATCTTTGCACATAATTATTTTTTAATATACCTAACAAGTAGTAAGTAGTATTTAGAATCTTATTTATATAGACTAGTTACATAGAAAACGAAAAATTGCCAACACATTTTTTATTGTAGGTATTTCTATTTTTTCTGTAAGAAGTAAAGGCTTTTTTTATTTATTTATTTATATATTGCGTTGACATTAAGGTCGTGTAATAGTCCATTGTGTATTAAGGGCGGTAAATAAGAAATTGTGAACGAGTGTGAAAGTAAAGCCCAAGCCGAAGGCGCAGGGCTTTACATCACACGAGTTCTCACATGAGTTGGGCTGTTTCTCTTTGTTCTGGCTTTACAACGCTCTAGTATAAATCTGGCTTTTTTTAAATATATTTTAGAAGATTTTGCACGAAGGTTGAAAGTGACCAGGTGCTTAGACAAGTTGCCAATTGCTAACACTTAATCGTCAATCGTAAACGAAAGGCAGCTAACTGTATTTGCTAGGCTATGCACTGCCTGGATTATTGCCAGTCGGAAAAACAAAAGTTGTCCACTCGGTGGTCAAAAGTTAACAGCTTATCTTTGTTACGATTTTATTGCATAGGGCTGTGGACCGGCGAACGTACCCTACCCCTACCGTATTCCTGTATACTATACCGTCAGTATACAGGAATTTCTTTACGTAGGTATATGTCCACCGAAAAGACGATAAACGATAAGTCGATAACCTAAATCTGACAATAACCTATCCTATAAGCTGTCAATGCTAGTAGGTAATTAAGTTTCAAAGAATTAGTATTTTGTATTTTATATAGGTAGGTACATTATTTTAGTCCCTGTATTTTGTATTTGAAATACACGTCAACAAAGTATTTAGTATTTTTTATTTCAAATACAATAAGCCAGTATGTTGCCCAACCTTGATCATGGGCAGCAGCGTCATTACAGTGGACACACAACCCGCTTATCCAGAGTGGCGATTATGGGCATTTATGGGTCCATATTCCACGCATTATACGCATAGGCAAAGGAGAGGCCGTTATCCAGCAGTGGACTGAAATTAACGTAGCACCTTGCCACAGCCAGTAGGCAGTAGTACAAGATTTTACCTAATCGTGTTGGGCGTTTGGGGCAGGCCTATGTTCAGCAGTGGACGTCTTTCGGCTGATATTATCTGTTGGTCACTTTCCACCCTAGCGATGAAATAGTACATTACGACACAAGTGCGAAAAACATGAAATTCGAAACGAGTGGCGATGTGTTAAAACACGAACGATAGGGAGTGTTTTAAATCGACATAACATAAGTTACGAATTTCGGTTTTGCACGTGTCTCGTACGACGACGTTTTTTAGTACAGAATGGCCGAAGTTTTGGACCTGACGTAAAATGACACACTTCTCGCACTAGAGCCTAAAAAACACACCATCTGTACTAAAAACGCTAATTTACAGGCAAATACTTTGCGAGGCATGATTGGCATGGCATGACGTATGATTTTTTGCCAGTGTCGCGGTTCGGACTTCGAATTGTCGTCAAGGATACGCCATATTGACCAAGCAATTGTTCTTAATTTGTGAGTCAACTAGACTAGACTAGAGTAAATGAATGAGTGATTTGGAGATTAAATAAACGGCCAAAAAATTATTTTGGAGCATCCCACGGGCTGCTCTCGTAGCTCGTACAGTCAGCCGGAGCATTCGTAGCGTTCCGTGCGCTAGGATATATCTGATGGTGAGTGTACGTAGGTCATGCTGAAAGTTTCTGGATTCTAGGAAACTGTATCAATTATGCCGTTTTTGTTTTAATTATCGCCTTTCCTGACTCATTTTGATAATGTTTACACATTTTTAATACAATTGAATCAACATTTAAAATTTTGTGAGAACTACTACAATCAGTTCTGCAAGAACTGGGATTTTGTTAACCAATAAAAATCTAAGCCCATTTCTGCTTCATCGTTGAGTAAGGCCAATAAGGCCATATTGAAATTGTATTGAAAGTAGTGTAAAAATGCAACAGAATAAAATTTTTGCGTGTAATTACAATTTTCAAATGGCATACCTATAATGCGATCTCGCAGAGAGACTCCTAGGAGCTATCCCAAAGGGCAATGGAGAGAGCTATAGCTCATTGCCCTTTGGCTTTGAGACGTCACTTTTGAGTATTTCATATAAAATTCCATAGTGGTGATCGTTTTGACAGTTCGAAAAAGATGCTGATTTGACTTGCATGCTTATTGGGTTGATTTTACGTGACGTATTTTCATACACTTTTCATAGCGTTGCGTAGTTTCGTATAACACAAAAAAATGGCCTGTTTGGCTTGGATAACCTATGGGGTATATTGACTTTTGTTAGATGTATCAGGATTTCAGGATTCAGGGCCGAATTATTATGTATGCAGAGCGGCTACAAATGCATTCATAGAAGCCATAAAGCATTCTTATTTAGTAAGGCAATATGGCCTGTGTCATGTTCATGTCTTTAGCGTCGTGTCGGTTTAAGAGCGGGCCTCAACCATACAAATTGATTAGCATACATAAGCTGTTTGCCACACATAACAAAAGTCAAAACAAAAGCATTACCCACCAGTTTGCGTTTATTCTGGCACTTTGCCAGTTGAGTATTCCAACGGCGAGCTTCGAAAAAATCGAACATTTCAATATGAATAGCACATGATTGGTTTGTCAGTATGTCGCCGCGAGATAGATTTTCCACCTTTTACTAACTAGGTATATGAATAAAAGAGGGATGGATAGTCTATCTCGCGGCGACATATTGTCTAATCTTGTGCTAAGCCTATCTGTAGATTTAGCACATGCTTGATGAGACAGTATGTCGCCGCGAGATAGATTTTCCATCTTTTACTAACTATATGAATAAAAGAGGGATGGATAGTCTATCTCGCGGCGACATATTGTCTAATCCTGTGCTAAGCCTACTAGTATCTGTAGATTTAGCACATGCTTGATGAGACAGTATGTCGCCGTGAGATAGATTTTCCATCTTTTACCAACTATATGAATAAAAGAGGGATGGATAGTCTATCTCGCGGCGACATAATTGTCTAATCCTGTGCTAAGCTTACTGGTATCTGTAGATTTAGCACATGCTTGACGATCGCCGCGAGATAGACTTTCCTTCATTTACTATACTTGGCCGCCGCTGAGAAGTCAGTTACATTATCTGTCAATAACGTTCGTTTTTGACACATAATGTAAGTATTGAAATGACAGCTGTCAGGATTGACTTCATAGGGGCGGTCGAGTATAGCTATATTAATACAAGGGAAACGGAGAGTCTAGAGTTTGTGTACTAATTTTGCGATAAAACAAATACTGGTACATCTAGCTTCCCCGTTCTACAACTCTATGTAATAAAATCGTAGCATAGACTTATAAAAGCTGTTAACTTTTGATCACCGAGTGGACAACTTTTATTTCTCCGACTGACAATGACTCAGTTGTCTATGACTATGACAGTAGTCTATGACTATGACAGTAGTCTATGACTATGACAGTAGTCTATGACTATGACAGTAGTCTATGCTCACCATCGCAAGTCGCAGCAAACATGCGACTGATCCTACTGGTGGAGCATTGCTGCTTGAGGACGCGGGTGATGACGCCAGGGCCGTTGTAACCCCAAACGTCACTATAGTTGTCTATGACTATGACAGTAGTCTATGCTCACCATCGCAAGTCGCAGCAAACATGCGACTGATCCTACTGGTGGAGCATTGCTGCTTGAGGATGCGGGTGATGACGCCAGGGCCGTTGTAACCCCAGACGTCACTATAGTTGTCTATGACTATGACAGTAGTCTATGCTCACCATCGCAAGTCGCAGCAGACATGCGACTGATCCGGCTGGTGGAGCATTGCTGCTTGAGGACGCGGGTGATGACACCAGGGCCGTTGTAACCCCAGACGTCACTATAGTTGTCTATGACTATGACAGTAGTCTATGCTCACCATCGCAAGTCGCAGCAGACATGCGACTGATTCTGCTGGTGGAGCATTGATGCTTGAGGATGCGGGTGATGACGCCAGGGCCGTTGTAACCCCAAACGTCGCTATAGTTGTCTATGACTATGACAGTAGTCTATGCTCACCATCGCAAGTCGCAGCAGACATGCGACTGATCCGGCTGGTGGAGCATTGCTGCTTGAGGACGCGGGTGATGACACCAGGGCCGTTGTAACCCCAGACGTCACTATAGTTGTCTATGACTATGACAGTAGTCTATGCTCACCATCGCAAGGCGCAGCAGACATGCGACTGATTCTGCTGGTGGAGCATTGCTGCTTGAGGATGCGGGTGATGACGCCAGGGCCGTTGTAACCCCAAACGTCGCTATAGTTGTCTATGACTATGACAGTAGTCTATGCTCACCATCACAAGTCGCAGCAGACATGCGACTGATCCTGCTAGTGGAGCATTGCTGCTTGAGGATGCGGGTGATGACGCCAGGGCCGTTGTAACCCCAAACGTCACCTCTGTAGTTGTTCTTCACGTCTCTGAAACAATGAAATGTTGGATAAGCCTTCGCGCTTTTTAAAATGAGGATATTATGTGACGGAGCCCACCCGATGGACAGCAGGAACTGAGGCCCATGGACATACCACAATGATCAAAAATTCACCTAAGGAAAAACAGGTAGAGGTATACAGGAGTAGGTACGTGGGGACTCCACATACACTAAAGGAGGCATTTAGCAACCTGAAACATACACTGAGTTTCGTGGAAGAGCTTGGATGGTTGGAATAGGGCTACCTCGCTATCACGCAAAAAAGGCACAATGGTTGTCGAGTTGCGGAAAAAGCCCAGGATAACTAACTAACTAACTACCCTGAAGACTTAGATGGATTGCCTCTATCTATGTCAGTAATTACACCGGCTATCATACCTACCACCAAACCGAAAAACAGTAGTGCAAAAACTGCTATTTAGCGGCAGGTTAACGGGTAAGACGGTGGTAGCTATCCGGGCGGACCATGCACGAAGTCTTACCATCCGCACAAAGTGTGCTCGTGTTATTTACTTATGACTGATTAAATAATAATTTGTACGTAGGAGGTACCTACAGTATAACAGATAAATATAACTTTTAACCCGCTTCAAATCATAGTACTTAGCGAGTTGTATCGCTACTTGCACTAATCATACTTGAGGGTCCATTGCATAAAAAATGTACATACATACTTGAAGCCTTAATCAAGCCTTAATTAAAATTCACGGTCGCGTTAGGTTACGGTGCGTCGGTGTTACGAACATACAAACTATATGGTTTACTCTATTCAAATATTATTGAACCGGGTTACTCACGTATTTAAATATATTTTAATATGTTTGAGACTCACGTTGGATATAATTCTTCTTGGATATAATTCTAAAATTCTGTCCAACAACTTTCAGCAGTAGTAAAAGGGTCCAAATTTAAAAAATATAGGCTGTGCGTATTGTTGATCGCTCATAGGAAATTTGAAAACGTCGCCTTTTTATTTCACTGCCAAAACCTGTTACACAAAATTTCACTTCGTATGCAACACCAAAATTATGACGGTAAATTTTGTATGTAGATACCATTTTCACAGCTCAGCTCAGTATGCATTACCTAGCAGATTAATAAAACATCCCCTTCAATAGATTTTAGCAAACGATTTATTTTATGAGCCACACAAAATGTATGAATGGAAATAAAATTTTGGGACACTTTTCTCCTACTATTTAGTATCAAAAGAGCCCGAGATGCTGAGTAGGAATCATACAAAAATCTCCAATTCAAAAAAAAGTTTATAGACGACTTCAAATAAAATGGCCCTGTACGCTTAGCACATGATTGGTGCGACAATATGTCGCCGCGAGATAAGACTATCCGTCCCTCTTTTATAGTTAGTAAAAGATGTGAAATCTATCTCGCAGCGACGTACTGTCGCACCAATGATGTAAGCGTACTAGCACAGACCAACCACCTACGTACTAGTGAAGAAAGTAACGGTCAGTGGCGTAACAATAGGGTGGCATTGCTGGCAAAATGCCACGGGCCCCCGACCCAAGAGGGCCCCGGCCCAAGAGGCAGTGAATTTCAATTTAAAATTAAACTGAGTACCTACAATGTGATGTGGCCGTGTGGTGACGGCAGTAAGAATACATTTGTCACCACCCCAACTCCTCCTGCGGGTGTCGTAAGAGTCGACTAAGGGATTGAAGTGTAACTGACCATTATTTGATAAAGATTGATGACGGGCAGCAGCGTCATCATAGTGGACACATTACTGCGATCGCCAATCCGCTTGCCCAGCGTGGCGATTATGGGCATTTACCTCCTAATGCGTCTATACGCATAGTTAATAGGAGAGGCCTACGTCCAGCAGTGGACTATCATAGGCTGATGATGATGATGACAATGTGACGATTTTTACTGATAGGGCCCCATCAAAATAATTTGCTACAGGCCCCAGATGGTATAGTTACGCCACTGGTAACGGACATAGGCGTCTAAGACATGAGCGTTCAAACTCGGATTTAGGTTAATTATTTGATAACCGAGGACTCAATAGTTCGTCGTTCACAAGAAATCGATCGTCACCTGTCGTAATTGGTATAGTTCATATCGCGTGCCGTATCGACCCGGCATTGACAAGTTATTTGAGAACGTTATGCCATTTGAAATAGGGTTCACGAATGGTCAGGTAATTGTTGACAACAACGGTACGTGCCGTCGCATTGTCGTGATGCGAGTGCGATTACGGACAACCCTTTAATTTCTTTGCATCTATCTAGGGGTCGGAACTATGGGTGCAAAACATTGACAAAACTTCTCAAGTGGACTTGCGCACACATCCATACAATAAAAATATCTACACACCCACACAATGTATGTTGAAGATTCCGAGATCTATATATATAAAAGAAGAAGCTCCCTTAAAAAGATGCACCTACAGCCTAAACCCCTGGTCCTATAGACTCCAAATTTGGCACGTAGGTTCCTTTTATGGTGTAGACGAGCACTAAGAAAGGATTTTACAAAATTCACCTTCTAAGGGGTTGAAATGGGGGTCCAAAGTTTGTATGGCGAAATAAGATTAGTTGAACTATTTGATCCGAAACTTCGCAAAAGTATTCTTTAAAGTAATTGAGTAAAGGTATGTTAAAGGTTTTTTGAAAATTCAACCCCCGGAAAAAGGTAAAAAGGGTGACGAAGTGAAAAAATCAAGTTGGATATCGTTTCTATGGTTTATCGGGACGTAGATCACGAATACAATAACGATTTTTAATTTTAACGCGGCGGACGTGAAATACTATGTACACGGTTATGGTGTAATGGGGTAAAATTCGAAAAATATCAATATAATTTTATTATTTATCTTTTATCTATATATATAAAAGAAGAAGCTCCCTTATAAAGATGCACGCACAGCCTAAACCCCTGGTCCTATAGACTCCAAATTTGGCACGTAGGTTCCTTTTATGGTGTAGACGAGCACTAAGAAAGGATTTTACAAAATTCACCTTCTAAGGGGTAGAAATGGGGGTCCAAAGTTTGTATGGCGAAATAAGATTAGTTGAACTATTTGATCCGAAACTTCGCAAGAGTATTCTTTAAAGTAATTGAGTAAAGGAATGTTTAAGGTTTTTTGAAAATTCAACCCCTGAAAAAGTTAAAAAGGGTGACGAAGTGAAAGAATCAAGACGGGTATCGTTTTTATACTTTATCGAGTCGTAGATCACGAAAACAATAACGATTTTAAAATTTAACGCGGCGGACATGAAATACTATGTACACGGTTATGGTGTTATGGGGTAAATTTCAAAAAATATCAATATAATTTTATTATTTATTTATATATCATGTTCATTTATGGTTCTAGAGATTCCAAATATAGTACGTAGGTTTCTTTGAGGGTGTAGGGAAGCTCTAAAAATGGTTAGGTTAAAATCCACTCCCTAGGGGGTGCGATAGGGGTCCAGGGTTTGTATGGCGAAACTTGATCAAATAAAATACCTATTTCATCCCAAATTTCACAGGAGTATCCCTAAACATAAATGAGTAAAGACGTGTTTTAAGTTTTTGAGAAATCAATCCTTGAATGTTGTAAAAAGGGCAAACAGTAAAAATCAACATGGATATCGATTCCACGGTTTATCAAGTCATTGTTCACGAAAACAATAACGATTTTAAAATCTAACAAGGCGGACGTGTAACACCGCTTACCCTGTTATGGGATGGAATTTGATAATCTATCTATCTATATACATAAAAGAAGAAGCTCCCTGACAAAGATCCACGCACAGCCTAAACCCCTGGTCCTGGAGATAATAAAGTTCTTCATATGGAATTTTAAGTCAAAATTGCAAGAAAAGTTCGCCATCTTGAATTTAGGCATTAAGTTTAATACGACCGTGATAAAAATTTATAGAACGCAGCCGAACCACGGGTAAAAGCACCATCCGCCACACTTAAATCGGTTAAGGCAAACGCGTGATAATCGCGGGAAAACATTAACACGCAGTGAATAGATGTTAGTACGCGGGCGAAGCCGCGGGTAACTGCTAGTAGGGAATAAAATTTGATACAGATTTTTCAATAAAATTCTGCCGGCCCTGGGTGCCTCTTCGCTTCACCGTGGGTGACCAGTCCACAGTTACTGAGCCCCTCCACCACGACCAGGTGGGCACCCCACGGGGGGTCTAGTACTTATACCTATGCGAAGGTGTCAGCGCATTATGAGTTGGCGATCGTAGTAGGTAAGTAAAGTCAAAAACTATTCTTTATTCAAGTAAGCTTATTAATAAGCATTTTCGAATTGTCTGACACAATATCAAGAGAGAAAAAAAATCGACTACTGGTTCTAACCCTACATCATTGTCCTGAGAAGAACCAGTAAGAAAGTGGTTCCAATTAAAAGTAGTGTGTTCCAATACGAACGTAGCACTGCTATCATCAATCTTCAATAGGTAAATAAATTTTCATCACACTTGCTGTCTAAGGCTGCGTTTCTAACTTTCCACTTTATACTGACTCGAGCGAGGTGTCATTTGTATGGAAACACATCCTCGCACATCTCTGGTGGAAACGCAGCCTAAGCGCGGCATTGCTTTCATGCTTAGCGGGAGTAATAGAAAAGTGAAAATCCCTAAGGAGTAATAGAAATGTCAGTACGTCATAGAATAATATTTTGTCTTAAAACTTATTTTTTTGTCCGCAAGTGTGTTGAAAAACATTGTGTGCATCACGGTCGGTAAGCTAACACTCTCGTTAGTAATTCCGTACTTACCTCCCTTGATGCACAATGTACAGGGTGGGCCCTGTAACTAAAGCAAAAAATGAAACGGTACACTAATAACCCAATAAATAGTCATAATTTAATAGTTAAAACCTAAAAAAAAAAAATTTTTTTGAAAAAAAAAATATTTTTTTCTTTTTTTTTTATGTACTTTTACTGCAGTCGACTTATACCAAAAAAGTTAAATGGGTGTAAACAAAAAAAAAATTTTTTTTTGGTAAACCAGTTAAAAAACCATGAGTTCAAAAATATATAGATACATAGATACCTAGATACATCACTCATAGGTCGTAACTTTAACATACTGTTTCTCCTTAATGGATAACTTTAAAACACTGGGACCTTTTGCGAATAACTAGAGGCAGTCAGAGGAGTCTTCCATTTGATTTTTTGCTTTAGTTACAGGGCCCACCCTGTATAAAAGTCAGCGATACTTTAATCTCGTAGAGTCCTTAGTTAAATATGACATCCACAGGAATAATCAATTTAAAGGCTGAGCCACACCGGATACGTGTGCAGTGTTGTAGCGTCGAAAATGTCACAGTAGATTGCACACCGCTTGCACGTAGGGTTGCCACCCGTACTATAATATATAGGAGCGTACTATATTTTACTCGACTGTATTATATAATATACAATAACAATATAGTACGTAAAATACTATATTTTTAATATATATCCACTGGCTTCAATTCTGTGATTGTTTGGAATTTTGAAACGGAACACATTCGCGGCAACTAGGCGTAGGTACTATTTTTTCGCGCTTTTCCTGTAACTACTATATATTATTTACATTTTCATAAAAATACTATTTTCTCTTTTAAAAAAGGTGGCAACCCTACTTGCACGTCTCGTGCACGTGCATGCCACGCAAGCGGTGTGTCATCTAATATGACATTTACATACGCTACAACGTGTACGACACGCTCACGCGCACGCACGTGCTGCACACTCATGCAGTATATTGTTGTAATGTTTAGATCCATTTAACATTTTTTGGTTGATTTCGTAGAACGGGCGCTAGAACAGCGAATGCTCTTTTGGTTTAAACGCACCTTTAGCAATCTACGTACCTAATGGTTATAAAATACCAGATTTACAATACAATACAATACTCTTTATTGCACACCAAAAAAACAGTAAAATAACAGATATAGGTACAGTGTTAAAGGTATAGGTATTACAATGGGCGGTCTTATCGCTAAAAAGCGATCTCTTCCAGATAACCTAAGGAAGCGGAATAAAAGCATTTATATCAGATTTATATCAGAGTGTGCCAAAGGCAGAGCAATGACGAACTGCTTGGTTTTGGGGTGGTGACAAATGTATTCTTACAGCCGTCACCACGTATGTATTATATGGTCGCAGTTAAGTTAAACGTGTCATAACTTTTAATATGACACGTGGCCTGGGCTACTATGATATGTAAGATCGATTGTTCTATTAGAAACTATTATGTTCAAGGCTCTCGATTAAAATAATGTTTATGATTGCCTACACATGGAAGGTTCTAGGCCGATCAATGGTTCCTACGCATCATATTTATTTTTTCACTTTAAAAAAATCATTACATTTATTACACCTAATTACCAACAATATTTTACGAAATGATTATCTGATACGATTCGTAGGATCAGATATTATAGCTGGATTAATTATACGCCCATATAAAATACACAGGCTGTATACTGTAGTGGTTTTCCTTGTTAATGATTCAATCAAAATTACTATATAGCCAAATTATGTAGGTATAGCAAAATAGAGTCAATAATACTTAAGTGTTTTCCTTGAGGATAATATAATAATGTAGGTATCTACGTACGTATATTAATATTATTCATCTTGACAAAGATGAAATGTTCTGATTTTTTTTTATTGTTTCTGGTTACGTTTATTTGCATTTATTTAAAAACAATTTTATGCTTTAGTTTTGTCACACAGTCACACTTGTAATTATGGCGAAATAGGCCACAGTAGAAAGCCAGAGGGCAGAGTATAGGTAGAATCTTTTGCCCTTGACACTACGAGATTAACTAAGTTCTTGATTATATTTAGTATCAAACAAACAAAGTGTTCAACTTCGAACATACTCGTACATAAATTCAACATCTGGTAACTAGTAGTACTTTCGTTCGAGTCGTTTTGTCTCGTAAATCTCACTTTATTCCTATACATAATATATGATATCGATAAATTATCGATTTATAAAACACAACAAATGAAGGGTCCATGGAACATGTCTAGTAAATTCAAATTACAGAAGGAAAATCCACCTTACTTTTAACTAAGGTGTGAATTTGCCCTGATTTTTTAAGCACTGGACATGATTTTTCCGTGGACCCTTCAAACGAAGAACGTTAAAAGTACATTGTAGGGGCCTTATCGCTGAAGAGCGACCTCCTTTAGATAGCTGAGTAGTTTTAAATATATAAATTTAACATTCGCGGTTAAATAATACGGTTTTGGAGAACATTTTCATGTAAAATACAGGAAACATGCTGATTTCATATATTTCTTTACAAATTATATAAGCGTAGAATAGGCGTAGAATCATTTTCGCGCATTAAATTGTATTATAGGTTAGGTTAGTTATATTAATTTATGTAGGTAGGTAGGTAGCTATATAAATTGTATAGTTTGACATTTTTTTAAATAAAATAATGTATTAGAATTTGTAAGTTTTCAAGCTAATATGGTCATTATGAATATAAGTACGTAGGTACATTATTGTTAAACTAAAGCATGTTTTAGTGCTAATAAGCATTTTATTGCACACAATTTATGTACACGTTTAAGTATAAGTAGTTCATTATGGTTCAGGATACTCATTCACGATAAGACAGGAACTTGTTTACTTTTACTCGTATTCATATATTAAATATTGTATTCTGTATTTATCGATAGTCAATAAGTGCAGTGCTACGAGTCACATTTATCCTCGTATAGCTCATGGTCCTACCTGTAACTTATTCGCATCAAACAAATTTAAATGATATTTGGATATGAAGGGTCCACGCAAAGAACATGTCTAGTCAATTCAAATTACAGAAGGAAAAACCACCTTAATTTTAACAGAATAAGGTGTGAATTTGCCATGATTTTTTTAAGCATTGGATATGTTTTTTCCTTGGACCCGTCATATTTTCTCTTGTATGGAGGTTATATTTGAATGGGATTTTTATTATATGTCAATATCTCTTTGACTGTACAGTCGACTATGAGTGTACATTATACTGTACGCTCTTATTGGTGGAAGGTTCCATGAGTCCCTGTCTTAGTTTTTTCTTTATGATCATGATACGACACGACTTCCACTTTCTCTATCAGTGCTATTCTATTATTGGCCTGCCACTCTTCCTTCTGCCTTCTACTTTTCCCTCTATGATGGTTTAAATTAACGGCACAATTAATTTTTCACTACACTGCTCGTAAACACGCTGGTTGTCCTTCAATTTCAGAGCGCAAAACTGTGTTTTAATCTCTAGAGATTAAAGTATTTTTTTTAAATCTTCTGGATAGACTAAAGCTGATTTGTTTATTTATTGGAAGTTGAGGTCATCAATCTTTTATGAAATCACTAATACGTAGTAAGTGACACTTCAATCCCTTAGTCGACTCTTACGACACCCGCAGGACGAGTTGGGGTGGTGACAAATGTATTTTAGATTACTGTCGTCACCACACAGCTATAGGACTTTCATTGTCAAACGCTAATTAACGATTCATTTTGAACTTTGAAGTACATTGCTTCTCATTGAACTTTTCTTAGAAAACAAATTACGTTTTAATCAAATAATAAACAAACTAAACAAAGTAACCGAGCACTCCGAATCGCTAAACTGAAGTGGCAGTGGGCGGGCACATTGCGCGTAGAACCGATGGCCGTAGGGGCGGGAAGGCTCTCGAGTGGCGGCCACGTACAGGAAGACGCAGCGTGAATATAACCTGGTGAAGGTCGCAGGAGTCCGCTGGATGCGGGTGGCACAGGACCTGTCATTGCGGCAATCTTTGGGAGGCCTATGTTCAGCAGTGGACGTCTTTCGGCTGATATAATGATGACGATGAATCAAATCAAATCAAATCAATTTATTTGTCCAACATAGGTAAAAAAGATGTTACAAAAGTCAGTCAGTTCCACTATGTGGTGCCTAATGGCATACAGATATAGTGAGCATGCATGTCAACATTCATTATTATCTACATATTTACAAGTCCTTATCATCTAGAAATTCCTTAATACTATAGTAGCTCTTTTGAACCAAAAGCTGTTTCAGGCTCATTTTGAATTTATGAAGGTCTTTGGATTTTAAATAATCTGGAAGCTTAATCAAATAATGCTCACGGTTTGGCTAAAAATCTGCATATCAAGCCTCAGTTTCAATAAAAGTCTGCATGATGTTAACACACTGTATGACTCATATTTATAATCTGATAGCGATTGTACAACACCGTATTGAGGTGAAAAATGGATACTGTAGTCGACTGTAGGTACTAGGGTAATTCTATGCGTTATTCAGTCGCAACAATCAAGTCATTACCATTCCCAATTTATTGACGAACTGCGTATAAATCGTGGAGTCATTTTTGATTTTTTTGTAGCAGACGCATGTTTGTCTGCTATTCTGGCATAATAGTCTCGTTTGCTTTTATAAAACGGTAAATAAAGTGGTGATGGTAATGAACAAAAAAAAACGCGTAAGAAAATCGCATAGAAACACCGACTAGAGCTACTACTGCTACTAGAAGTGCATAATAGGCATAGACCGTTTGCAACTGCATTGTTGACATACGTGCACTAAATGGGTGTGCCAACGACGCGTGTCATTGAAATGCAACAGTACGTAATAGACCAGCTAATCACGCCATAAACTAGGTACTACAGCATGCTTAGCCAAGATGCCAATCGCTAACGCGTAATCGTCAATCGTAAGCGAAAGGCAGCTAAGGGTCTCATAGGGCACGTTTTTTGGGCGTCGGGTAGAATAACTTTGTATTCTTGCATATATATGGCGTAAAAAAAATGTTGGAGGGTAGTTTTCGTTTTATTCTATCTGTAGCAGTTGTAATTTCGAAGATAATCTCTTGAGAACTAGTAATAAAAAAATATAAAAGCCTACTTTTATCATGCTCCATCAAGCGTACAGACTCCAAAATTTGGGACAAACCCCTTTGCAACTCGGGAACCACTACTATTACCTAACACAGGGTATTGGTTTATTATAGTCAATTAAACAAATTAACATTTTGTTGAGTTGATTGTTATTTCAACTGCTTGTATAAAGAAATATGTTTTTTTCTCCGCGCGTACGAATTTATGACTAAACTCCGTCATTGGAAGCAAAACAAAATTTCACATCACTATTTGCAATTTTACGCACATCACTATTGCATTGAGCGAGCCAGTTCAGTCTTGTCTGTGACACATTGGGTGACGGAGGTGCGTTTGGCGACGCTGGGCGATTTTACGAACGTAAGTATCTAATCTCCGTATTTTGTCACTTGCATTTTCTCAACTCCGTTTAGTCATTTATTTTTCTATTGGTGTGATTGATCGTTCTACTATTTAAGTATAATGAATTAAACTGTATTACCTGTTAAATGCGTGTAATGTCGTTGTACTAAATATGATAATTAATGAAATAAAAATAAAAAATAGCTTTCTCCCTAGGCTCCGTCAAATAAACTCCGTCAAATATTTAGACGGAGTTGAAAAAATACGTGTATTTAGTATTTAAGTGAGCAGTCACATGCAAAAAAGTTGTGTTTCATCACATTTGCTGCTAAAGCAAAATTAAAGTACCTATACTCGCTTTCTTTAATTAGGTACCTACTACGAATTTTACATAGACATGTACTGTTTACATAGTACATTGATCTACAATACCAAGAAAAATTAAACATGAGAAATTTGACGCAATTTTATCGTTCTGAATACTAACGATAGATTTTTTTACTTACAATACAGTTTACAGCATTATGAAGCTAGGGCTTTTCGTTAAACTTACTTCAATATTATTATTTTTTTGTTTCATATACTTAGAATACCGAAAATCAACAAACCTACGGTAGAGTATATGAAAGAAGCTCAACGTAGGCGTAGAGCTAAAATAAAGCAAAATCCTGAAAAATACGCTATGTCAAAATAAAAAGAGCGTCAGCGTAAAATAAGTATTATTACGTGTAACATGTTATTCACAAAGTGATTGTTAATGTTTGTTTTCCTCCATGCCTTTTAAAATTCGTATACAAAATAATAAAAAAGTCACTTTTTCTGCCCCTATGCCCCTATGTCCTTTGTACGCTTAAATCTTTAAAATTACGCAACGGATTTTGATGAGATTTGAAGGTTTATATGTAGGTATATTACCCTTGCGAAGCCGAGGCAGATCGCTAGTATTAAAATACATAAATTATCATGAAGAGCACTGTATCCATCAACTCCATATCATATTTCTAAACTCCGTATAAAAATATATCAACTCCGTCGCAACATTCTCAACTCCGTCTTGGTGAAAAAAACAATGGCTTTTAAAACGTGAACTAATAGATATATATGAGGGACAAAAGTATACATATGATCTAAATAACTCAATGATTCGTATTTTATAGATAATATAGCAGTAAACATATTGTACAAAATCAAGACGGAGTTGAGGCTGAGAACGCCTAATTCTGAGAATGACCCCTAACTGTATTTGTCGCACTAATATAAAATCGACTTTGTTTTATACTACGTAGTGGTAATTGGCCCATAACTCCGAGATGCTCCTTCGCGTTGGCACCACGTTAGGGCCTGATGATGGCATCTTGGAGAAATCGGTTGAAGTTGGTTTTTTATTTTATTTGGCGATTATTTACAAAACCTTATTTATCGGCACACCCCGTACGTTTACTGTTAGTAGACACACACACGTACTGTCACATCCACAGATAAGTAGATAACAGGATAATTATCTCAGGATGTGACTATG
Organism: Thaumatotibia leucotreta; assembly: GCA_025490895.1. Lineage (NCBI taxonomy): Eukaryota > Metazoa > Arthropoda > Insecta > Lepidoptera > Tortricidae > Thaumatotibia > Thaumatotibia leucotreta. The sequence goes on from JALPQI010021283.1 coordinate 20,093, forward strand.
ACTATATACCTACATATACTGTCCACACAACACATTGCTGGATAATGTAAACAAGATAAAGAATTCCAAGTTTACTGACACGACATCCTATAGTTAGTAAAAGAAAAATATTAGATGCGCGCAAGGGGCAAAAATGTGTATACTTAAGGTGCATTCAGACCAAAAGAACATTCGCTATTCTAACCCCCCACTCTACGAAATTCGATCGTTACACAAAACGAGATTGGTTGATTTCGTAGAGCGGGGGATAGAACAGCGAATACTCTTTTGGTCTGAATGCACCTTTACACGACCATATAGTAATGAAAATAATGATTACGGTAGAACGGGGTGACTTTAGGAAAAAATGGAGTTACTTTGATAGATGTAAAATGGCCATAAAAGTGTCAATTGAAATTAATTAATTGGTCCTTTTAAAGTGGTTTTAAAGTGCCTTATTAAATACCAATTAGACTCAACTGACATGACGTAAAAACATATACAGTGTGAGTTAAAAACTAAGATTTCAAAGTCACCCCTGCCTTTTAAAGTAACCCCGTTCTACGTATAAGCATGTTATGGATACAGTTTTTTGGACTTTGGGTGCATCTACCAGTCCGTCTCATCGAAGTCCGGTTGTCTAGGCAAATTTACCTTGATTAGGTATTAAGTATTATTTAAACCATCCAACTTTTACTAGTTTTTCTTATCACATATCTTACCAAAAAAATAAGACGGTTGATAATTTTTGCGTTGGTGTATGACATCTAATTTATAATTTATATAGTATATTAAGTAGTGTGACTACTGGAGAAAATTTTAAAAAGTACAAATCACAATATTTAGTTAATAAATAATTTGATTTGTGTTTTCGCAATACGTTCTACACACAACAGAGTAAACATGACGCACATACATAACTTTTGTACGAACGTAATAAACTGATAATTATCAGATAACTAGGTTTCTGAAGTAAATTTACTTAATCTATTACATTATGTTATCTTTTTATTGCAATAGGAAGATCTCCTAATCTAAATGATAATTTTGAATGATTCATAGGTATAAAAGTATTGTTCAAGATTAGATTCGTAATAATTTATTAGATAGATAGAATTTTCCTCAAGTTGTAAGTAAATATTTAGTAACCTTGGCAACATGGGTTCACAATCAAGGATTCTTTAATATTTCCGCACGATGGTTAAAAACTACTATGCTCCCTTGTATAACAAATACCAACTAAAACAACTTGATCCTATTGAAACCACATTAAACTACGAGTAGGGTTAGTTGTGGAACATTGACACAAACGGACACAATGAAACTTTGCAATATCTCGGAAACCTGACCTTAACGGCTATCCCCGTCTATCAAACAAGGACGAGCTTAGGGACCCTCCACAACTCCCCAGGGTGCGAGCGACGATCGCAGAAGGAGCACGTCGCTACATGCTTCAAAGCGAATTGAACCAGGAAAAGTAACAATTTTTATTTATATTTCGTAATTTTTTGCAAGAATACAGAAAATAGTTTGGTAGTATTTATATTTTTGTCGTATTGTATATATATTCAAGTATATCTTAAGTTAAAAACTTTTAAAATTAGTTCAAGTTTTGGCCTGGATTTTTTATTTAGTTTAAAATAATACCCTGGTGTCTCACAATGACACATTTTTATGTAATGTACAATGAAACAGGTCCATGTTTCGTTGTGTACTGTATAGTTTTATTGTACACCAAATGTGAAATTGCAAAAGGTTACTATTCTATGAGACTGTTCATTTAAACATGTTTCATGTTTAGCACCTCATTATCAACCTATTAAGGCCCACTTGTAAAACCTAGGGTTAAACACTGACCAGTAGCTAGACTGACAAATTTTATATGTACAATAAAATGGTCACTTTAACTCCTGCTGGTGAATACCTGGTTATGTGGCTAAACCCGGGTCGTACAAGAGAGTTTAAGTAGTACATTTTTAATATTTTTTGGTGACTAGTATAATTATATTATATATTAATTATTCCGTAAAATTATATGCGTAGTAATACTGGTCATAAAACATATTTTTTATCTTTTAAAACATTCTGTTACTACATATTGTATTAATATGTCATTGTTTTCATTAAATTTTTCGGTTACTGAATGCGCCAATGACATAAAGATTCGTTAATAAATTAATCTTCCCAAGAATCAGTACTTTTTACTAAGAACAACCACGTAATATATAATAACCTATTTGGCTACTGTTTATGTAACTCTGTTTCAATGTTGGTTACCCGTGATATTTTTTGTTTACAATGAAACAGCTCACGGTGTTTCACTGAACACTGTTTATTAGTACACATTGAAACAATACACTTTTTTCAAAAACATTTTAAGAATATAGACGCAATTTTCAGAATTAGAGCCACTTTTTTACACACCATAAAGAATGATGACTATTTGTCTATTATATGGCCAAATATACGATTTTTAACCTTTAAATTGGCTGAGATAGGACACTTTAAAAAGTTGAATGTTTCATTGATGGCAATAGTTTAAGTAATATGCTTAACAATAAAACATACGTACACAATAAAACAACATGATATTTATGCTGTCACAAAGTGTATGATATCTATCGTACAGGTGCCCAAGACCCTCCCGCGTTCGACTGGGTTGCAGTCATACAACGAGGACACATAAAACATAACTTTTTTTGCAATATGTCGCAGTTATCGACGACATTGTTAAGTTACAATGAAACTTGCGTTGTATACAATGAAACATTCTTTCGGATTCATGTATCTTTCAGTGGTATTATTAATCATTTAACAAATTGGAATCCTACTAAACTAAACCTACTCCAGCCTACCGTTATTATTAACTTTCCTTTATTTTGTATTCATTGCAAGCGTACTTATATATATGTTTCATATAACACAGTTCCAATGTTGGTTAAGTCTGTTTTATAGTTCATTGGATTTATTACATCTGTTTCAATGTAAAAATTCAGGTGTTTCATTGAATACATACACGAGGACACAATGAAACAAATCTTATTTTTTGTTTAAAGTTGTATAACATATATACTATTGAAAATAAGTAGAAACCAAGAATGCGATTCGATAGCCAACTAAATTGTTTATCTTCGAACACAATATCTCACTCGTAACTTCAAAAACACCAGAGATACAATGGTTTGAAATTGAGTTGTGTCATTCATCCACAACTTACCCTACTTATCTATGAACTATGTGTAGGATAGGAACCTTTAGGTCCCTATAATAACCATGCTAATTTTTTTGCGAGGTTCCGATTAAATATTTTTTATAAATTGCTTGTTTTAAGGTTTTCGAATCAGGGGCTGAATATATTTTATTTTATTTCATGTTTCTATCTTAGTACATTTTTGAGTCTATGATGGTTTAATAGTGATGCAGGGATATAAAAAATACCTACACTGGAGTAATTTTAACATCGAACTTTCTAAGCTGTTTCTTGCTATGACAATAGGTATTTTACCTATTCTACTGAGAAAGTTTAGAACCTCCATAGATCCTTAGGAAATATATAGGTAACTTGTTCCGAATATCTCGACATTAATGTCCGGATATATTTTCGATCACGTCATAAGTTCCCCACCACAGAATTAGATTTGGATAGAAGAAACAAGTTCATTCATTTGTATGGCGGCCGAGCGTCCGAGCGTGTCAGATTTTGTACTGAAGTTGTTACTTGCCTTTGATTTTAAATATGTCTCAGGCCCTTGAGTATTCACATTTTTTTGTGTTGTTGCAATTAATATTACTTAAGGAGGCATTATTAATGTTTTTGTTCACTTCAACTAACAAAATTTGACGCCCGAAAGCTGCAAGCTTCGATTAAAGACGGACAACTCGTGGATTTCACTGAGTTCATTTGACACGCTAAGTAGATACGTTTGCTTGATCTATGGCATATATGACATCTGTGTTCCCAACTCACCTGATAGCCGCCTCAGCGACCTTCCTCCCAAGATCGTCTCTAGAAAACGCCAACGCGCCGGCAGCCACCGCCGTATCCGTCTCTCTCGCCGCCCAGTTCCTCACCAGCGGATCCAGAGCCTTCGCCACCACCACATCCAAGTCTAAATACACCCCTCCAAACTTGTACAACGACAAATACCGCAACACGTCAGACGTGTGCGAGATACGCCATCGAGTCCTGTTCAACGCTCCACCAGCGACCATCGCTTCCAACGGAGTTTTCTTAGCGTAACTAGTTACATGCACTCTAGTCAGCTTTATATTTGTGAAATTCTTTAGTAGCGCTAAGCTACCTGAAGTTAATGCGTGTTTAGACACATGAGCGGCGAAAAGCACGTTCACTTGCCATTCGGGGTGCGCGCGGGCGGCAGATTCAACCGCACAAGCTTGTCGCGAATCCAAATCTCCCTTACAAGATGTCTCGTGAAAGAATATTGAGCGGGACGGCGGGAGAAACTCCTCGCTGTCCGCTCTTGGTAAAGTATTCTCCAACTCTATGTAATGGCACGATATGTCTTCTAAAGGACCCCAATGGATGAAGTAAAGGTCCGGCGATAACGGAGTCTGTAGGAGGATGTATCCACAAACAATAGCTAAAGCGACACATGTTGAGAACCGCCGGCGTCTTAATTTAATTATCAATTTACTAAACATTCTAGCTACTTTATTGACATATCTAATTGTGTACTCCTGATAAGATTCAGCTTCAGATTACATTTACTAAATAGATTGGCCTCTTTGAATTTGTATTTGCGATATTTATTCCATTCCTGCGACACCATCATTGTTCGCTGCACAACATGTTGAGATTCGAGAAGAAATCCCAGTTTTTCTTACAATTGAGCACTAGAGCGAGGGGTCGACAACATTTTCTCGTAAGTTCAGTTGTTTACGTTTCACGGTCACTGATTAGTGTCACTATTAAGGCGTGTAGTCACTACACACGCGATCAGCGGCCGGGCGCCTACTGGTCTCATACAGCGCGGGTTGGATTTGTTGGTTGTTATCCGCTGGCGTATATCATAAGCGATTGCGTTAGATATCGTGCTCAATCAGTGATTGAAATATATATCTTGACGTCAATTCCGAAAAAAAAAAACAAAAAATAAGTATCTACTTATTTACCCGAAACCGCCGTCTAGGTCATTCGGTTTTTTTATTGGAAAGGAATCTGGTCGCCAATAGTGACAGGCTAACCAAAGAAAATTGAGGAGTCAAATAAGGGTGAAGCCACTAGGAAGATTGGGAGGAGACAGGTATAGGAATACAGATATTAACGGGTTATTTCCACCTGTTACCACTAGGGGTCGGAACTTTAACAAAACTCCTCAAGTGGACTTGACATAGCACATACATCCATAAAATATTAATATCTACACACCCACACATTGTAAGTTGAAGATTCCGAGATAGCGAATAAAATTGGATACAGATTTTTCAATAATATTCGTATTTTTCTTGGCTAAAGTGTTCCCATATGTAAATTTTAAAGTTTTGCTAAAGCTTTGCACCCATAGTTCCGTTCCGACCCCTAGTTACCAGTGCAGTGGTATAAGTTGGGATTTTTTTCCCACCTGTTATCACTGCAGTACCACTTGGTGGTGCCTACTGGGAATATTGTTGCCACTTGTTAGTACTAAAATATTTCGTGATAACTAATGGAAAAAATAAATCCCAGGCTTTTGAACTTACAGTTGACCCCACTGGTTATAGTACAGCTGGGAAAAAAATACCAATTGTTACCACTGGTGTCAGATGGGTGGTCATCAACAGCCTATGACAGTCCACTGCTGGACGTAGGCCTCTCCTATTAACTATGCGTATAAACGCATTAGGAGGTAAACAAAAACGCATAATCATGGTCATTTTGCCACGCTGGGCAAGCGGATGATGACCACCGGATGATGAGCGGATGATGAGATGGGAATAACCCATATTGACAGGTATTTTATTCCAAGTACTAGGACTTGTGTTGTTGTAGGATGCTGTGTTACGTCTATAAGTTTATTTGTCTGTGGCAGTAATGACGTCGACTTGAATTTAATGAAAGCAAATGCCGTCTATTTTTAGAGGAATTCCAGAAGCGGAAACCTAAGGCCGAGACGTTTATTTCCATACCCCTAAATATAGATCGACGACGCTCAATTCAGTTTATTCGGATAGTAAAATATTCATAAACGTCTGCTAACTTAGCATGCCGTTAAGCATTGTTTGTCCCTTTTACCCTTTTGGACATATTGATATGACCGACAGGGACAAACAATACTTAGCGGCTTGCTAAGTTAGGAGACGATTATGAATAAGGGGGTTAGTTGGGTAATAATCATTACTACCGCGAACTGCTATATTATTAAATTTCGAGGATTTGCCTGTCACTCCAACTTAGGCGTCATCAGCGTGAATGAGATGGATGCTGGAAATCGCAAAAATTCGCGACAGGCTTATAAGAACTATAAACTTCTATGAACTCATCATTTTTAAACGGTTTTTATTAACTTCACCGCGTATCAACTGTCGTCGATGCTTCAAATCTTGTGATCGATTTTTCGACCACTTCTTCTGCACCGAAATCAATAAAATTTGGAACTCTTATCAAGTCTCCATGACAATGCAATATTATAATATTTGTATCCTTGTATCCTCAAAGCCTGATGCTGCAGACGTACTGCTTACCTTAACCGAGAGTGTTAGACACGTGAAAATGAAAGTAAAGCATGTTTGGCATAATCAAATACTAACAGCCTTATCTTGACTTCCAACTCCTCACTCCTGATGCTGCAGTACTGCCTACAATAACCGCAAGGTTTATCTTTTATCGATATATGATTTTAAAGAAGTTCTTTAGATATTAAGTACAAACATGCGAATTTAATTCTAACGTCCAACTCCTCAAATCTGATACTCCAGTGTTACTGCCTGCCACAACGGCTAGGTTTAGCGATATGTAGATTTTGAAGTTCTGCTTTAGATATTTGGTAGAAACATACGGATTTCATTATCATCATCATCATCATATCAGCCGAAAGATGTTCACTGGTGAATATAGGCCTCCCCCAAAGATTACCACAAGGACCGGCCCTGTGCCAGCCGCATCCAGCGGCCTTCACCAAGTCATGAGTCCACCTTGTGGAGGGCCTACCTACGCTACGCCTTCCGGTACGTGACCGCCACTCGAGAACCTTACCGCCCCAACGGCTATCGGTTCCACGCGCAACGAGCCCACTGCCACTTCCTGCGGCCCTCCGGCCGATAGACTGACAGCATGAGTGGATCGCGTAGGGCGAGCCGTCGGGCCTGCAGCCCTCCGGCCGATAGAGTGACAGCATGAGTGGATCGCGTAGGGCGAGCCGTCGGGCCTGCGGCCCTCCAGCTGATAGAGTGACAGCGGGAGTGGTCCGCGTAGGGCGAGCCGTCGGGCCTGCAGCCCTCCAGTCGGTAGACTGACAGCGTGAGTGGTTAGCGTAGGGCGAACTGTTGGGTCCGGCTTATAGACTAACAGCGTGAGTGGTTCGCGTAGGGCAGGCCGGCGGGCCTGCGACCCTCCAGCTGATTGAGTGACAAGGTGAGTGGATCGCGTAGCGTAGGGCGAGCCGTCGGGCCTGCGGCCCTCCAGCTGATAGTGACAGCGTGAGTGGATCGCGTAGCGTTAGGGCGAGCCGTCGGGCCTTCGGCCCTCCATCTGATAGAGTGACAGCGTGAGTGGATCGCGTAGCGTAGGGTGAGCCGTCGGGCCTTCGGCCCTCCAGCTGATAGAGTGACAGCGTGAGTGAATCGCGTAGCGTAGGGCGAGCCGTCGGGCCTTCGGCCCTCCAGCTGATAGAGTGACAGTTGGGTCCGGCTGATAGACTAACAGCGTGAGTGGTTCGCGTAGGGCAGGCCGGCGGGCCTGCGACCCTCCAGCTGATTGAGTGACAGGGTGAGTGTATCATACGTAGGGCGAGCCGTCGGGCCTACGGCCCTCCAGCTGATAGAGTGACAGCGAGAGTGGATCGCGTAGGGCGAGCCGTCGGGCCTGCGGCCCTCCAGCTGATAGAGTGACAGCGTGAGTGGATCGCGTAGAGCGAGCCGTCGGGCCTGCGGCCCTCCAGCTGATAGAGTGACAGCGTGAGTGAATCGCGTAGCGTAGGGCGAGCCGTCGGGCCTTCGGCCCTCCAGCTGATAGAGTGACAGCGGGAGTGGTTCGCGTAGGGCGAGCTGTTGGGTCCGGCTGATAGACTAACAGCGTGAGTGGTTCGCGTAGGGCAGGCCGGCGGGCCTACGGCCCTCCGGCTGATAGAGTGACAGGGTGAGTGGATCGCGTAGCGTAGGACGAGCCGTCGGGCCTTCGGCCCTCCAGCTGATAGAGTGACAGCGTGAGTGGATCGCGTAGTGCGAGCCGTCGGGCCTGCGGCCCTCCAGCTGATAGAGTGACAGCGTGAGTGGATCGCGTAGCGTAGGGCATGCCGTCGGGCCTTCGGCCCTCCATCTGGCAGAGTGACAGCGTAAGTGGTTCGCGTAGGGCAATCCGTTGGGCCTGCGGCCCTCCAGCTGATAGAGTGACAGCGTGAGTGGATCGCGTAGGGCGAGCCGTCGGGCCTGCGGCCCTCCAGCTGATAGAGTGACAGAGTGAGTGGATCGCGTAGCGTAGGGCGAGCCGTCGGGCCTTCGGCCCTCCATCTGATAGAGTGACAGCGTAAGTGGATCGCGTAGGTCGAGCCGTCGGGCCTGCGGCCCTCCAGCTGATAGAGTGACAGAGTGAGTGGATCGCGTAGCGTAGGGCGAGCCGTCGGGCCTTCGGCCCTCCATCTGATAGAGTGACAGCGTAGGGCGAGCCGTCGGGCCTGCGGCCCTCCAGTTGATAGAGTGACAGAATGAGTGGATCGCGTAGCGTAGGGCGAGCCGTCGGGCCTGCGGCCCTCCAGCTGATGGTCGACTGACAGTATGAGTTTATAATTTATAGTCTCGAAATTCGACTTGTGTAATGTGTACAATATAAAAATTTTAACTTGATTTTCTCAATAAACCAAATTGATTGATATATTCCTTATTGTCAGATTTCTGTTAGCTATGGTATTGTTTGAATAACACGTCCATTTGAGACATTTCGGGCCTTCAAGCTGACATTTTTTTAGTGTCGGATATCTAAAAATATCTATTCAGCAGGAATTCCCCTCTCGTTACACATAAAATGATTAAAGCGCGAGAGTTAAACGATAGCATGTATAATTTCATTGCATATTACAAGCAACATCTTTGATCTAGAATAAGTAGGTATAGTATCGGAAATTAACTTAACAATTGTACTAAAAACTTGAAAATAAAATAAGTAAAAAAAGTTTTAAGTTAAACGGTTTTTATTGCACCAAAAACTAGAAAATAAAAATTAGTTGTAACTAACCGTAGATGCTACATTCTGTAGATTAGTCACGGGAAACTATTATCACTGTAGTCTTCCCAAGTCGGATGCTGAAAACCACGTTTAGCCTCTATGTCAGTGGATTAAGCGTTACCTAATCGGAAACTTTTTTAACAATCTAAAATAAAAACGTGGGGCGTTATTATAAAGAAACATACAAATTCAAAATATGTAATTGTAGCTTAAATTTTGCAATTAATCATTCATCTGTTCCAACACTTCTACAGAGGTAAATAACTTATATCTAGGCCTGAACAAAACTTATTACACTATTGCTGTCTTGATTTTTATGTGTGTTCTTAAATAACTATAGTGACTTAAACACAATTACGTACGCCCCACGTTTTTATTTTAGATTGGTAAAAGTTTCCGATTAGGTAACGCTTAATCCACTGACATAGAGGCTAAACGTGGTTTTCAGCATCCGACTTGGGAAGACTACAGTGATAATAGTTTCCCGTGACTAATCTACAGAATGTAGCATCTACGGTTAGTTACAACTAATTTTTATTTTCTAGTTTTTGGTGCAATAAAAACCGTTTAACTTAAAACTTTTTTTACTTATTTTATCATCAATAATGATAATGAGTTCTCGCTGTCACGAAATTGGCTTTAAACGCATATTTTGTTTTAGTTTTTTTAATTGCATGTAATATGTATTATTATTTGAAAAAAGAAACCCCGCCGTGTGTCTTGCCGGATTCTTCTCGGGTCAGTGGTGTAGGGTTAGAACCGGAAGATTATTTTTACTGAGTATGACGAATCAAAAGCTTGCTGCTATGCCTAAATACTTGAATAAAGTATAGTTTTACTTTGACATTGAAATATTTTCCATAACTTGAGTAGATTTATGCCTTAATTACCACTTTAAAAAATATACGCCTTAGTATTAAACAAACGATACTTTAAACGTTTAACTACAGTATATACCTACTGTTTTATACTACGATGATTGTATACAAATATCTACACTCACAGAATGGATGGAAGAAAGACAATTTACGTTATTTTTATAGCCCAACATCTTTAAATTTCGCCTAACATAATTGTGGACATTTTTATATTTTGTTAAAATTATATTAGGACGACGTCAAACAGTCAAGTGTTAAAATATGTACCGAAAAAAGCCTCTTATTAAATATGTTACGGTTACGACGTTATTGCTACACAGAATTAATGTGCATTGGAACATAATTTCCAGCATTTTACATACCTACAGCTTATTTTGCCTTTGATTGCACAAGTAGTAATTTTTATACATTGCCATATTGCCTTAACCCTTATATTGGCAATGAATGTACCTACATCACAATACACATACGTTTCGACCTATTTTTGTATTTTTTTAAAAACAGAATTTTTGTACACTTTGGCGAGAAGGCTAGAAAGCAAATATTAATAAATATTAATTTGCTAATTGTTATAGTTTTTAAAATTTTCCAAATTTAGACTTTTTTACTTTTTTTCTACTCAGATTCACGAGCTCTTTCGGTCCTGAGAGATATAAATTCCATTGTCTCAAAAAAAATTCCATTACTTCCGTTACTATTTTTCATATTCTTCCTTCTACCGTGACTCAGTGGAAGACAAAAAAATATATGGAATTTTGGGACACTTTTTTCGACTTTCACTTTTTTGATCGAAAGATTTCGCGATTCTGAGTAGAGAAAATATGAAAATATCTAAAATTTTAAAAAACTGCAACAAAATAAAAATTCGACTAATAAAGAGTTAAAGTCATTACGTTGCTTATAATCAACAACGCTGTAATCCAAAATAATACTTGCTTCTAATTTGAATTCTAGAATCTTCACTAGCATCTTTAAATGCAGCGTTATTCATGATAAGCGTCGAATTTAGACGTATAGGGGCCAATCAACTTGTCGATCGACATATTTTCAGTATGCTGCGTTACTTTTCATGAACTTACAAATGTACATCAATTAATACTATACACATATTTACAATGAAAAACAGTTGGAACCTAAATGTATCGATCTGAACTTGTGTGGGGCCTAACGCATGTACAATTTATAAGCATTTTTTGTAGCAAACTTGATGAAATTGTCACCCTGCGTTACGGGAAAAAATAGTGGCGATGGCGATCGAAAAGTTGATTGGCCCAGAGCACTTTATTTTTAGTACCTACGCCCGCTCCTCGCTTGTTTCTCACGCCACGCGAGGGGTGGCACCGCGCATGCGTTAAACGCGTTTCTTAAGCAGTCTCCCCCTAACGGTTTGGGAACCAGCGGACATTCAACAATGTACGCGATATACACGTGAGCTTTGTATGGGCACCCGGTTTTTGGGGTTGCGTAATACGGGTACAGTAAGTGTAAATACGGGGGACAAACGCTTGACGCCATTTAGTATCGTATTTTGATGAGAATAATGATTAAATAAAAAATCCCCCATCATCAGAGGGTGTCAAGGAGGGCATCTCAAAATTGGTTT
>JALPQI010021284.1:0-40304 GCA_025490895.1 Thaumatotibia leucotreta
GTCAAATGCAAAATGTTGCCATAGCAGCAAGCACTGAAGTATTGTTATCTTTTACTACATATGGGAGAAGACGTTAGTTAGAGAGTGACAACATAAATGTTTACTTATTCTGCGTCAAAATGCATGGTATTTGTTTAACTGATTGCATGTATAGAACAATACGCCGAGTCCACTCTTGGTGGTGGAGGTGTGACGTCACCTACTAGTAAACAGAGTCAAATATCGGTTTGTAAACAGTACGTAATTACTATCGACTTTCTTCAAATCAAATTTGTTGAATAAAATGGGGTATAAATGGTGTATAGTGCCACAGTGTACAAATACTTCTATAAAGAGTCCACAGAAACTGTTTGTTTCTATACCAACGGATCCCAAAAGACGAAAAACTGTGGCTTAAGTTAGCTCGAAGAGATCCAAATTCCATTAAATCACATACAAAAATGTCTTTATGTGTGAAGATCACTTTGATGTAAGTATCACTTCACGTTGTAACCTACCTAATAGGAGGTAAATATATCGGTATACAAAATATAACAACATCTTTAATTCCTAACCTCTTTAGACCCTACATTGCAAAACTAAATATTTTGTTTTCAGCATTATATTGTTGAGATTTTTCACATCTTGTTTGTAGTTTTCTGATTACTGTCCTGTCAAAATATAATGTTGGTATTTCAACAATGCAGTTTAATTTCAGATGGATAAAGACACAACTAATTACATGAAGTACAAAATGGGCTTTAGTCAGAAGATACTTCTGATGAATGAGGCTGTGCCAACTTAATTTCACTGTCAAGAGGATCTCAAAAGACGGCTGAGTGATGCTGTTCCTTGCCGAGAAGTGTTTCTTAAAAGACAAAGAATTGACCTTGTCACAAAGTGTCTGCAAACAACTATCAATATTAAAGATGACATGGTGCAAGAAATTATGGAGCCTGAAGGTATGATATTAATTAATTATAAAAAATATATATCAATATATTTTAGACATCCTCCATAGCCTAGTTGGTAGTCACCCACCCAACAAAGTCGGAGTTCTCGGGTTTGAATCTCTTTAAGGGCATTTATTTGTGGGATGAGCATGAATATTTGTTCCTGAGTCGTGATTGTTTTTGGTGTATTTAAGTATTTATTTATATAATATTTATTTTATATACCATCATCTAGCACCTACAACAAAAACCTTTTTTGAGTTTACTACAGTAGGACTAGGTTGATTTGTATAAGATTGTCTCATTTATATATATTATTTATGTTGTTGATTTCACATTTTTTAAAGTTACTGATTTTGAGTGTTTATATTTCAGAATTACCAAAAACTCAGGACAGAGAAACTATTACAGATACTATCATATCTACAGAGAAATCTATTCAAGTAAGAACAAAAGTTAATGTTCATAATAGGAGCAAGGCTGTTCAAACAATATGGCAACATAAAACTATTGCCACATCACCCTTCAAGACTGTTTCATACCAAGTGAAACCATCTCCTTCAGCCCCAGCCACAATCCAAGCAGCAAAAGAAAAATTCTAGAAGAAGAAAAATCGGACAGTGATATTTCCTTTTTAGAATGTGGTTGTTTATCACCTTTTGTACCTACTTCATCATCAAGAGATACTGATTCGGACAGTAATGTCATAGAAAATAATGAGCATATTGAACAATTACAGTGCCGTGTAAATACTGTGCGTTTAATTGAAAGGAAGCCTGTGTTGTATATTGGTATTTCCAAAGAATGTTACTTTATTATTCAGCTATTGCATAAATTAACAAATATAAAAATAGAACACATTTTACTATGCTTGAAAAAAATTAGAATGATTACCACATTTTCTGAACTAGAGGATAATTTTGAAATATCCTTATCTTATGCTAGCAGATTATATTTAGTAAACATTCCAATAATAAGATTAATAAGTAGTTATTTAAAACTATTCATTATAAACTTAGATAAAAAATTAATAAAAAAGAACCTTCCTATTGCATTTAGGCATCGCTACCACAATGTCAGCTGTATTATAGATTGCTTAGAAATTGACATACAAAAATCATCAAATGTGGCTGCGCACAGGGAAAGGTACCTAGTCATGTCCGATGTCCTAGTGGTGTCCGATCTATGTTAGAAAGAGGCATTTGACTACCCGCAACGGATATATTGACAAAATTATTCAAATTTTAAACGCTTTAAGACATAGCGTGACAAGGTACCCTGAGTACTAAACTTTATAGTTGAGAAATATACTAAAAAAACATAATTTTACTGATATCCTTGTACACACGTGTTCCTTAGGATGTAAATAACCCAATTATAGTACAAACCCATTTTGGCACTTTTTCACCCGCTTCGACAAAAACTCATGTAACTCTGTAACTAAATGCCGTGACTAGGTACCTTTCCATGTGCGTAGCCACAAATGTTAATGTTGTTCATCAGGCACTGTCATGGTCAGAGTATAAAAAGGGAAATACTGTAAAGTATTTAATATATTGTAATATTGTACACCTAATGGTTTGATTAATTTTACTTTTCAAGGATTTGGGGACAGAACAAGTGATGTTGTCATAGTAGAGAACTGTAACTTCCTTGATGGATTACAAGAAGGAAGTTGTATCTTAGCAGACAGAGGCTTCAAACACCTTGAACATGCATTTCAGGCATAAAACTCTTAAGGCCACCAAGTGTAAAAGCTGGTGAAAAGTTATCTAAAACTGAAGTTCGACAAACCAAGATAATTGCTATTTGCTAGTTAACGAATTTTGATTAAACGCGTGATTAGGCGTTTAAGAGAATTTAGTACCTATGCTAAAACAACATGCAGTGATAAATACTAACTTACGTCATGTTCTTGATCATATCATTATCATTGCATGTGGTCTTATAAACTTGCAGAATTCTCTTATTAAATAATGTAACATGGTATTATGATTATTTGATCATTATCGTCATTAAAAATATATAGTATGCATGTTCGGTAATTAATGTCTCAATCTAATGTATAATATTAATATCATGTTGTCAGAAAGTATTCATTATCTGTAGGGGTTGTGAAACTGTTTACTTGTTGCTTACATGCAAAAGAGGAAATATAAAATAAAAATAATAAGAAGCATGAAATTGTTTTTTATTTCATTATATTATCACACATTGGTGCTGCTACACAAAATGGGATAAATATTGTGTTTTTTCCAAGAAACAGTTAACTTTTGTAGTAACTTAATAACATATTGGAGAAGAACCGCTATGGACAGGAAAGAGTGGAAATCTTTAGAGGAGGCCTATGCCGGAGGGCAAGACGACTATGCCAATGTCTAAAATATATATATTTATGTTATCAATTATTATTGTAGTCGTTAAGTAAAGGCTATAAAATAAAATAAAAAATAACATATTCACTGTCATACTTCACTAACACAATGTCTACTTTCTTTGTTTTTTCAAATTGGCTATCAGCAACACAAAAATAGCATTTTTTGACACCAGTTGCATACATTTGCAGCTGTACCTGTGCCTTACATTTAGCTGTAATGACTCCATTTTTCAAATAATTATCTTTGGATTTTGCTTTAGTAGGGCATTTAATTTGTATGATAGCATCTTTTGTTACACCGTCAGGAGACGCCGCAATCATGGGATGCTCTTTGCACACAAAGCCCACATGAATTGATTTTCTTTTTTAAGGTTTTGCTGACCGTATTTCTGACAGAGAGTTCTAAATTTCTACCTCTCTTCATTGCAGCAGTATCTGTTACTTTTGCACCCATTATGGTATAGCCACCAACGAACCGTCTGGTGTATGGCACACACTCACTTCATGTGCCTTTGATGCTGTGATACGGCCGTACCGCATCTCATACCACAAGCTGCTTCTGTTTTGCTTCCTTGTGGCTTCTTCTATGGTATTTATTGCTGCTGCAGTGAATTTTTTTTCATCAAGCCTACAATTCTGTCAACATCTACTTTAATATCTTCAGATTGATCTATCATAAAGCAGTGCAATGAGTACTGCATAATTCCAGAATGCTTATAATATAATCGACTTGATACTTTAGCAATTCACAGTTCTCAATCTTCCTCCTTTTAGCTTCAGAAATAAATTCATTGTATAATGCTGGATCACTTGGGTCTATGAGGTATTTCCTTTTGACTCATTTGCTGCACTTTGATATACTTTAGAGTAGTCCCTACTTTCGACAAAGTCGATTTTTTCCAATAGCACTCTACAGAAGTATATGAAGGCTCCTCAGACCGACGGTGGACCCACATTAAAAAAGCAACTGCATGCTTACATCCTCCAGCTGAGGCAGCACAATCATGACACTGACAACTAATAATTTCGCAGTCACGTTCGTTTACAATCAAAGTCACATTGTATGCTTTGGCTCGTACTTTGTGCTCAGGGCACATCTTACATTTGACTGTGCACATTCCATTTTCCCGGTGTAGTTGGACATAACCAATCGCATCGTCGCCATATGATCCTCTTGCTGACCTGTGATACAAAGGCAAAAATTAGGACAAAAAGAAATTACATTAACATAACCTAAAATTAGCTCATACAAAACCTCCGAACTTGTCTTATTATATTTATACATTTATATACAAATAAATAATTAGTATAGATAGGGTACTTACAGTTTTTACATTTTTAAGTTCCGCAGCATAGTAATCAACGTTATCTTTATGCAATCATAAATGCATCTATCTTAGGTAGGTTGCTGCTGTCCGCTCGCACAAAATTTGCCTCCATTTTCAGATACCACACGAATATTTACACCGGAAGATATATATTTATTAGAAAAGTCTTTAGAATTAGCACAAAGATCGAATTAAACAATAATATCTCAAAACACGAACTACACTCTGTTAAGGAAGCAATGCATAAGCAATGTTTACTTGCAACTGACGTCACAGGAACGCTGACCAATCATAGGGCGTTGGCTGTCACAGATAATTTTTCAAAAAATATTAAATTTATTTTGGTGAAATATGCTACAAATAGGCATATTTTTTTCTAAAACTAAGTGAAATGTAGTATAAATTATGCTATTTTTACACGACTGCCAAAAGGAGAGTATATGTGTTCAGCCCCTATGTATGTTTCATATTTTCTTTAAACGCGCAGATCTTCGCGACCACTTAACCGTTTTTAATAGTGTAAGGTATCATTAGAATCCTCGTGATGTCGCGGGTAACATAGAATATGTGACGTCACGTTAAAAACAATATGGCGGCCTATAAATTCAATAATGTCTGACAAAAAAAAATCAACTTTGAAAAAACCTATCGAGTTTGGTATCAAAATGAAGAGCTTTGAACTGCAATTACGATTATGTATTTAACTTATATGTTTTTTACTTATTCTAGAAAAGCCAGATTCATAAAAATACAATTAAAGCGCCAACAATAATATGTCACCCAAATGCTATGATTTGGGTATCAAATTAAAGCATTTTATCTGCAGATTATAAATATATATACAAGTTATATGTTTAAGTATATGTTTGAAGAGAAAACTCGAAATGTTCTACATCGCACTATTGAAGTTTTTCTTCGAAGCCTAAGATGTGACATGACTGTCACAGTTGACACATCTTCTTGACCGTTAAGTGTGTATGAAACAGATACATTGTTCATACGCGCTTGTGGTCAAGGGGTAAAATGCACGGCTGCTACGCAGCGGTCGTGGGTTCAATCCCCGGCTTGTACCGATGAATTTTACAAATACTTATTTTTTCAAGATCTATTTAATATTGATTTCCCATAGAAACTGAACAATTTTATACATTGGATCCGATAATAATTCATAGGCAAACGAATTTTCATGATGACATGACTGCCAAAAGCTGCCACAGCTGCCTCAGTTGTCCGAACTGTTCGAAAGTAACGCTCAATAATCAGTCACATATTACTTTAAACAAGTGTCGACTTAAGTGCTGGAAAAATGATGATGACCCAAAGAGTCGATTTCGTATCAAAATCGTGGTTTGAACCTAAAATTTCGTCAAGTACTGTACGGTGTACAAAGTGCTTTACGGTATAGGAAAACATCGTGAGGGAACCTACCGTTCCAGGGCCGGGTTAGGCCTTAACATTTGTGCAGGGGAGTTGGTAAGAAAGAAGGAAGTTAGGTTTGCCTGGTAAATTGAGTCTCACGCAGCTCGGCCTTCGCCCTAACAGGCAAGCGCGCCGTCGGGCCACGCTCCAGAGGGCCTAGTGTAGCTTATAAAAAACGTCTCGATCGCGTTTACGTTTTTCATCGCCATTTCATACAAATGACGATGAAAACGTAACCGCGATCGAGACGTTTTTTATAAGTTATTACCTACACTAGGCCCTCTGGCCTTGGGCCCTACGCGGCGCTCGGCTTTTTAGCCTCCGCATTTTCTCAAAACAAATTTTCGGGCCTGCGGCCCTGAGATTCGTTTACATGCTAAACTTTTCCATCGTATAGCAAAAGAACGCTGGGCTCCGGGTGCTTAGCCAAGTTGCCAATCGCTAGCGCTTAATCGTCAATCGTAAACGAAAGGTAGCTAGCTGTCTTTGTCACACTAATGTGCAAGAGTGACAGAGAGGGAAAACTACGATACGCTACCAAGCGCTAACGATTGGCAACTTAGCTAAGCATCCTGGTAGCTTGGCCTTCGGCCTTGCAAGTTAGCGCCCCTCTGGCTGCCGCTTTTGGCCGTTGGCCCTACGCGGAGCTCGGCTTTCAGTCCTCGTTGGAGTTCGAAGCGAACCGTTGGGCCCTCTGGTTCGATTATTCGATTTCAATAATAGTTAAGAGGGACGGTTGTGAGGACCGTGTGGACTCGCCCGTTGTGCCTTGGGCCCTACACGGATATCGGTTTAGTTAGATGCTGCTTGAAGAAGCATGGTAGCTCAATTTTCTTGCAGCTCGGCCTTCGGCCTCGCTTTAAATTTCGACGCGCTTGGGCCCAGTCCGGTGTCGGTGTGACGCGGTTCGGCATCCGCGAGCTCGGCTTTCGGCCTTCCACCCTGAAGCTCGCCCTGCGGACTCGCTGGTTCCGGTAATGCTCCAGCCCTCACGTGGCGTGCCCTTCGGCTTCGCCCAAAATTAGCGGGATTGGAACTTTTCGGGCCTCCAGAGCGAAGCTTCGGCCCTCTGCAGAATCGGTTTTTTAAATTCTATCCAATTTTAAGGAATCTCCAGATTCACTAAAAGGTTTCAAATAAATAAAATAATTAAAAAATTAAAAAACACGACTGCCGTTTTAAGCGAACTGAAAGGTAACAAATAATTCCTTCTTCAGATTAATTCTTGTGAGCGTGTCTACATAATAGGCGCTCGTCTTATTACTTACTATATTTTGTTTCGGTTGCAGTCGGGGAACCTTTCATTACGGAAAATATAAATATATGGAGGTTCGCCGACTGCAACCGAAACAAAATATAGTAAGTAATAAGACAAGCGCCTATTATGTGGACACGCTCACAAGAATTAATCTGAAGAAGGAATTATTTGTTACCTTTCAGTTCGCTTAAAACGGCAGTCGTGTTTTTTAATTTTTTAATTATCTAATAGGATGACCACATTTTGGGGTATATTTTTAATGTTGTCAAATACCCTACTTTGATTCCGGATGTATAAGGCCGGCCTAAGGCTTCATCACAGTAGGTCGTCAGCATGGATTTAGAATATGGATATGGATTTGACAACGTAATAATAATAGCAAGAACGAAAGGGATGGTCTTATGAAACTTTTTACTAGTGGAAGTGAAAAGGAACGATAATCGTCCGTCCTTATCACTGTGCCACTATTTTTTGTGTGTGTGTGTGTGTTAGATGCTAAGTCTAAGTGCCACACACACAAGTATCTTCTTAGTAGTAAGTGACTATGTCTATCCCTCTTAGTGGCACACTATGTGCGGCCCCTCGGTCGTCAGGCAAAAAAAAAACTCGTCGTGTGAAACCGCTCAAATATGTTTTCTTTATTCAATGACAAAATTGATGCCGTCTTGAATTTTCCACGGGATGGTTTCGTTGATATTTTTTTTATTGGCGATAATGACAAAATAGAAAGTGATAATCTTAAGCATTTTCAATATTCGCAATTGCAAATTTAGCTTGTACTCACGTATTTTTTCTTCTCTTCAAAAACTTATTCAAGTTCTTCCCTCTTATTTATTACTACCAACTTATTTATTATTCTTCTTGTAGAAAGATTATTAGGTAGGATTGTTTGTTGTAATTATGAAGAATTAGGTATAATTGTAATTATGAAGAAAAAATAAGTAATTAGACATAAAATATGAATTTATTTAATAATTTGTGGTCTTGGTAGGTTTTTAGTGTAATTTCATTTTGGTAAAGTAAAATATTCCAAAAAAATTAGTAAGCTGTCATGAAATTGAACACAACGTTTTGAATTTGCTGCTTTTTCTACTGAGAGAGATTGCTGGACACAGTATAATCAGTCAACAATTTAAAATTTTCTCTTTACGTACCAATTCGATTATAAAAACAGGGTCGCGTTTTATAAAGTTACAATTTACAATTTCGCTGTTTGCCTCTCTAACGCACGCACTAATTGGCTAGAAAGAGAGGCAAACAGCGAAATTGTAAATTGTAACTTTATAAAACGCGACCCAGGATAAACTAAGCAACCTAACTATAAAAAAAAAAAAACAATTTTACAATCTGGCAGCCCTGCGATAGAAATGCTTTGATGTTTTCAAAGGTAAATAATCTGGCAGCACTGGCAGTGACAGATACGACCATCGTATACAAATCACGTCGCTTATCAATAGTCAAAATCCGGTAGAATATGACAACAACCATAGTATGGAAATCAAAATGCACGATAAAATGCCGTTTGTCAAGTTAACAGCACGACCATCATAAGCCCCCTGGTATAGAATATAGAAAGATATGTGTCACGGGCAGTATAAAAATCATGAACTCGTGTCAAATAAAGTCCGCGCCTTCGGCTTGGGCTTTACTGTCTCACTTGTTCACAATTTCTTATTTACCGCCCTTAATACACAATGTACTATTACGGCCTTCGTGGTGTTGGAGACTATAATATTGATGGTAGCTGTACCTAAATCGTTCGATAGGATAGGTCGCACCATACCAATAACAAATCAAACTGACATTACACAATTTGAGTAGACCCTAGTTAATTTTATGCGCTCAAAGTTTATACATAAAATCTTGCCAGGTAAGTGATGTAATAAAAGCTATATCGGCAATTAACCCGCGGAGTACACGCACCTGGGCACATATCAGTTTTAAATTAATTGTAATATCTTTTGAAGGGTTAATATCGTTAATACACGTAAAATAGAAGGTAAAATTACAGAAGTATGCATGCTATGCTATTTATGCAGAAGGATAATTCAATGGAGTCGAATTCCTAATTTTTATGATTGGATGAATAATGATTTATTTTAATGAATTAATTATCTAATATTATGTATTTTTTTGAAATGTTTTATTTTGATTTGTTATACAATATATAATTAGGTAAATTTAAGCATTTCGTTATAGGCAGCGAATAAATAAAGCGTGGTAATAATTGATCAATAATGCAAACTATAAAAATTTAATAAACACGTTTCCATCAGCCTTTAATTTATTATTTGCGCTTAACACGCGAATTTTACATACCTTAAATTTGTATAAATAAATAAATTATTCATTCAATCATAAAGACAAGTACATATCGACTCCACTGATGCCTGTGTGCAAAATGCCACCAAATGTCCGTATGCTAGTCGTCACACTCATTTGTCATATGAAATAATTTTAAATTGGTATGGATAAACGTCAGTTCTTCAAACTGGCAGATTGAAGTTCTCGAGTAGAAAAAGCTGATTTAATATAAGCTGGTACAGTCAAGTGCAAACATAAGTATCGAAAGAATCCGCTCATAAATATGTTACGACGTTCTTATTACATAGAATTAGAGTGCACTGGGACATCTTTAAGAAAAAAAATTGTACACCTTATTTTGTCTTTGACTGTACTGGCATCTAAATGTTTTCGGTGATATTAAACCGTTTTTATAGCTATATAGAAATTGCTTGAACGCTATGAGATATTAAATTATAATGACGGGCCACACATATTTATTACCCTCAAGGTTGAAGGGGCCCGCAAAAAGTCCTGTGACGAGGGCTCAGTTTTTGCCCTCGGCTTAGGCTGACAGAAGCGGGATATACGTGACGTCATAGGTAGGTTTAATATTGACCGAGTAGGTACGAGATGGGTGTTTCTATCATTTCGTGCAAATCATATGTTTGCTGAAATAAAAAATAAACTAACTCCTAAATTCATTTCAAATATTTTTTATATGTTGCGTGAGGTTCATAGGTATACTTAGCATCTAAAATTAATTCTATTATTGCAACATAAAATATATAAATAAAATATAAACATGCTAAAAACTCATTACCATCACCGGTCAGAACCTAGATTTACAGATTTGAGAGCGAATTACATAACTATTACATGTACTACTTTGATTCAACCACTTAATTTAGATGAAGTATTTATAAGGGAATGAAAGTTTAGTGGTTTAACAGTTTTAACACTGAATATTTAAATCCACTGCAGCAAAATCTTTTTGTCAAGAAAATAATTTCATTACCATATATATAGTTTGCAACAACGGAATTGGCCAGTAGGCATTGCAAATGTTATTTTATACAAAGTTCCCTCTGTCCGCGATCCCCACCTCAGTCGGCTAGTAAACAGTGAACAAGACGGACGTGTGCCATTTTTTTATGAAAAAATATATCGCGGCGGAGTTTTGGATTTGGTACAGTTTTTTTTCATTACCATTTGCACTGTTTTGATATTAATTTTTAAGTGTTTTATTGAACTGTGAATACTTAAATAATGAATATTCTATTCGAATGCTTCGTGAATGAATGGACCTGCAATTGCATTTAGTTTTAAAGAGTTAATCTACAAAAGGTAAGGAAAAGTCATTACCATTCTTGTCATTACCGTAATTTACTGTTAACATACTAAAGAGAATGGTAATGAACTAAAAATTATGGTAATGAACTTCAGTATTAAATTCTTGCCGCCATCTTATGTTAATTACCATTCTCGTTTTTTATCATGCACCTGACTGTTGAAAGTAACAAGTAATATTCAAAACTAAATTTTCAGTAGGTATATTCCAAATATAACAAGTTATTCATTAAAAGATCTCATAATTCAAACTTAAACTTTCGACTACATTATTTCTTTTTATGACCTATCATTACCAACATCGCATTTTCATTCCCATATTCTATACGTCATTACCATTTCTTTTGAAAAAATCTTTTGTTCATAAATCGGTCAATTTTGCGTACAATTGAAAATGTATTATAGATTAATGTTTCTTTTTCGTAAGTCTTACCATTGCCACAACAAAAAAATGAAAATAAAAAATTCTCCCAAATTCTCCCAATTTGCACGAAATGATAGAAACACCCAGATAATCAATCAAAGTGAGATGAGCTCAGGTTTGTATAAGCAATTTCCTGGAAAAAAAATACAGGTAAACGGTAAACGCGTCACCATAAGCCACTTGGTTCTAATTATATTGTGAATTGTATACTCGTATGGAATATAATCCGTTTTCATAGCTTTATTTCCAAATTGACGGTATAAATACAATAGTTTGGGTCCTAAACTGTTATTAAACTGCTATTAGTAGAGCTTAGTAAACCCCTGACCTTTCATCTTGTATCCACACCAACCATACCATCAGGCCGACCGTATATTTGTTTGCCGCCATCGTGGAGTAAAATAGGGTCAGCTTACAGTGAGGTGGGCGAAATAATGATAAAAGTGTTGCATAACGTATTTTTAATACTAGCAATATTTATAATTTTATTTTTATGTTTTGTATCACAAAATACTTCTCTAGCTATTATAGGATCGATTTTGAAGTCGGTTAAGAATAATTATCAGAATCGGTTGGTGCTATTGAGTTATTCGTCTATTTATCGTGCATATCTTAATGCAAATTTATGACTCATGGTTTTCTCGTAGATGCCATTGTCAGAATTGGACCAAGAAGAATCATCAAAATCGGTTCACCCAGTCGACAAACATAAAAAGACATACAATCGAATTGAGACCCTCCTTCTTTTTTGAAGTCGGATGAAAAGTACCGCGTTTAATCGTTTGTTGTCGTTGCAGTCTCGTTCTAACAAGTATGCAAGTGCCAAAGTGACGCGTATTACGATAAACGGTAAACGCGTGACCATCATAAGCCTTTCCTTAAGCTTTGATTCAAGATATCGTATTGTATTATGTCAGAATCGCCAGGAAATTGTAACAAAATACAGCGACCTTGATCGCTAATGTGGACGTGGACCCTACATCTTTATATGAGAAGGGTCGGCTGATAGGATTTCCTCTAGTGTAAACGGCTAGTGCGGTACCTAGTAATATCGGCAAAACGCCGGGCATTGTCCAATACCGCGTAACTAACAAATTCATTTAGGGTAAATTTGAGTGTCAATTGTTTGATATTTGAACTCTATCTGCTTTAGTACTATCCCCGACGAAATGTCGATGGAGCCCTACGAATAAGTAAACCGTGGAAGTCGCATGCCATACAAAATTGTCTTCCAAAAACGATCCTGTAATTTTGTTGACCAGTTTCAGTGTATATAAACTTAACCAGCTATTTAAAAAAGTGTTGTGATTAGTCCATCTAAATATTGATTGGCTATTATTCTATATGAAATGATATAGTATACATATGCGCGGTGTTGTGAAAAGTTCTGTCCACCGCGCATCAATTGCACAATTGTTTTGTGGGAATATTTTCGAGCTTACGTTAGCCTCCTTTATTTTATTCTGTCGCTAGCAGCCAAGTTCTTTCGTAAAACGTTATAAAGGGTAAAAGATTGACGTCAGTATTGCATAGTTAAAATAAATTTCTCTATATCACCTTCTTCTTTCTCCTGGCTTTTTTTCCAGTTCATCTGGGGTCAGCCCTCCTAGTAATTCTGCGCAACATCACACGGTTGTGGGTTGTCTCGTCTGTTGTGTTCATTAGCTTTAAGTCCTTTTTAATAGTTTGGAGACAAGTTGTTGGGGGTCGACCGGGCCTCTCTTCTTCTCTTCAATATTCAACACTTTCTTGGTCATAATGGTCATCATCCCGCCTCATTACATGTCCATTCCATACTAGTGCAAACGGTTTTCAGTGAGCTTATCTTGTACCTTTGCGACCTTAAAAGTGCAGTGGATATAATCATTTCTGATTTTGTCTATTCTAGTTACTTCTTTTGGGTGGTGTGTTCTGTTCTCGATATCACCATTTGAAAATAATTTCTAGCCAGGCTAAAACTGTTTTACTTCAGTCGAATACAAGTGAACTACAATACGTATTAACTTTGAAAAACATAACGACTGTGTATTAAAGACGTTTAATAAATTGGCTTGATTTCGCCTCGCCTATTATGAAAATGGAATACAATTTGTATCTCTATACGCTTTTTTTACAACAAACCTGTTTTGCGAGACCGCATGTACCGTACGTCTAAACTATCGCATTTTATCGATAACTCGGATACAGGACAGCTCTAGTCATTTCACACCGGTTGCTTCCCGTCAATAGACAATTTTTTCGCTTAAATTTTTGTTACCTTTCAGAGATTATGGCATGATTGTAGCCAAACTATTATAGAGGCTTATCTGTGAAAATATAAAATAAATAGAGGGTTTTATGGGCCGTTACCCGAGAAAGTAAGCGGTAAATGTTGTTTTTGGAGAATTAACAGCGGTAACAATAATAATTTACGGGCTCTTTCTCTTCAAAACTTTCTTAACTAGCATATCGTAAGCAATTATTTTTACTTGAAGAAAATATTTGTTAAATTGAAATAATCAAAATATAAGTATGATATGCCTACAGTCGGTATAAGCACTTAAGCAGTTCATATACTCAGGTGAATATTACAAAAAAATATTGATAAAACAGGTGATGATAGGCAGAAATTTCCAAATGTCGAAGTTTGCGGTAACGTAGTACAGTTTTCTCTCTATCACAGATTTCAGACAGTTGTGTTTCGTTTGCCATTGAGCCTTAGCGATTGGCATCTTAGCAACGTACCCTGTTGTAGCCGTACCATGACCATGACTTTGTAGGTATCGGTAACGTTAGGTTTTACGCGATGCGTAAAGCAGGCCATCGTGCTCGCTCCAATATATCAGTGCGAGCACGATAAAATGCATTAGTCTTCGAGGTTTTTTTTTTCAGCAACCCAGAAAGTACTCAGTTCAGTAACACGGTACAGCGGTACAGTAAGTAAGTAAAGTGCAGAATACAGGTTAGAACTTTGGACTTCTACGTAATGTGCTACCAAGAATTTCAGTGAGCGAGCGAAGCGAGCGATCAAAACCTAACGTATACCAGAACTATAACAATTGTGAGTTGATTGTAAAGAAGCTTTAGGACGATGAAATTTCTGGTGAAACGGATATCTGGGCTTAGTAGCGCGGTTATGGAACCCTAAATTATGAGGATAATATGGGGGGAATGATGCCGGTCACGTTTTTTACTTTATTGACCGCGGCCGCCGGCGCCCGTGACGACGACAACACCTTTCACTCTCCGCTTAAAAGGTACATGTCTTTATAAATATAACGGAAAATTGTAAGACTGTGGAACTGACTAATAGGGTGGACCCGTGTTGGACACTTTTAGATGACGGGCACCGGGGATGGACGGATCAATCTTAGTATTAAGTCAGCAATCATTACCATCAAAAAATTTAAAGAAAGAAAAGAAAGAAGAAGGAAAAAACATTTATTCGTGACACAACATAGACATTAAAAAATAAAATAAACAAAGATGTAATTTAACTAAGTGCCACAAAATGGTTGACTGTGGACACAGCCCAGTGCTGGTCTTCCTTTGGAGCCATTAGTGAGGTCACGGTTGGTAACATAAATTAAAACTACTGGCAAGCCAGCAACCCTTTTAACCCTATTATTAAAATAAAAAAATAAATTAAATTAAATTGTGCGACTGAACACGTCTCCCACCCACGATAGACATATAATATTTTGTCTGTGTTGGTGTTTGTAAGAAGAATTTTGATAAAATACTATTTTACCTATGTAAAATAGTATTTTATCCTTGTGTATTCTGGCCATTTTTCCGGAACTCGTTATCAAACGTGCCTATTTTGCATGGTCCCAACGCTGGCCCAGTACATGTTAGGGACTTCACATAGATCCATTTCTTCGCAGGTGTATGCAGGCTTCCTCACGATGTTTGCCTTCACCGTAAAGCACTCGTAAATATCAAATGACATTTCGTAGGTACATACATTTTTTGAAAAACTCGCAAGACACAATAGCAGACAGGCTGCGTGCCCTTATTTAAGGAACATAACATACTACCATTGCCGTGTTTGTATATTAGAGACGTATGTGTTTTTGTCAAGTCCCACCCAGAATACTACCTTAAAAGAAGTGAAGTTTTGCAGAGACAGGGCAGGACAAGAACACATATGTTAAATCTTTTATACAAGCCTCGGGCCTGTAAAGATATATACAGGAGAAATGTTTTTAATATGAGCATTACGGTATTCAATAAGTTACCAAATGAATTGCGGACATTGTCGGGGGAATTATTTAAACGATGTTTAACAAAATGGCTGCGGGATAAATGTTTTTACAGCGTTAAGGATTATTTAAATTTTAAGGAACCGATGACATTGTATTAATTTAATTTATAATAGTATTTTTGTGACATTTGTATAATAGTAGTAGACCTGGACATTCTGTTTAATTTATAAATTGTTATTCTATAGCTTTGAAATATTTATATGCTTGCTTGCTTGCTGAATACAAGGATCTTATTAATAATTAACACCTTTAATGTACTGTATTCTGATAAATAAAGAATTTTGAATTTGAATTTGAATTTTGACAAACTCACAAATATAAGACTTGTTAGGTATGTTTTGTATATTTCATACAACTAGGTAGGGTAGGTGTTACCATTATTATACATTTTTTTTTTCTAAACATTGGATTTGGTAGCAAATGGCAAGAGTTGTTTTCAGGAGTTATTTCTGAATCTCAATTAAGAAAAATTTTTTTTTGTTTAAAAAAACTTTGTTAAGTACATTTTTTGTGCACTATTCAACATAAATATAGGAATTACTAACAAGAAACTAAAGCGTGAGAAGAAAAACGCCAAAATCACAGGTAATGGCACTAAGGACCCAACACCTCCTAAGAGCGTTCGGTTATTATTTGACTGTTCCAAAATAAATGCAAAATTCTTAATTTTTTTTTCATACAAGTGAATGTATATCGTTTGTAATCTTGTCCATTACTAGTGCCGCCACCTTATGGTTTCTATAATGTAAGTCGGTAGTAGCCCTACATAAGTTGAAGATTCGGGTTCCGGCAAAGCCATCTCTTTGTGTCTTTGATTTAATGATGTCTCCTTATCGATACAAATAGTACATATATATAATAGTGCGTAGCTTTAGATACATTACATATACATAGTTATACGCACAATCAATCGCCTCTTGCTGCAGCAATTTGAACATGTAGCTGACAAATTAATGAATTAGACACCCCTCTTGCAGAAGGGCCTCCGCTAGGTGACGCGGATTACCCGGAACGGACGCTCGTCTAAAGGTGCGTTTAAACCGAAATAGAATTCGCTGTTCTAGCGCCCGTAGCGTTCTACGAAATCAACCAATCACGTTTCGTGTACCGATCGAATTTCGTAGAGTGGTAGGTTAGAACAACGAATGCTCTTTTAGTTTAACCGCGCTTTACCACAAGTAATTGTTTGAACGGCGCAAACTGCTGCGGGCACGTACGATGGATCTTAATACTATAAGCACCAGCTAGCGTAGGCCCTTAACACTTTTTATTGCGGACGAGTGCTACGCGCTACGCTCGTAGCCGATCCCGTGATTTTTACACGACTGCCAAAAGGAGAGTATATGTGTTCAGCCCCTATGTATGTTTCATATTTTCTTTAAACGCGCAGATCTTCGCGACCACTTAACCGTTTTTAATAGTGTAAGGTATCATTAGAATCCTCGTGACGTCGCGGGTAACATAGGACATGTGACGTCACCTTAAAAACAATATGGCGGCATATAAATTTAATAATGTCTGACAAAAAAAAATCACTTTTGAAAAAACCTATCGAGTTTGGTATCAAAATGAAGAGTTTTGAACTGCAATTACGAATATGTATTTAACTTACATGTTTGTTACTTATTCTAGAAAAGCCAGATTCATTAAAATACAATTAAAGCGCCAAGAATAATATGTCATCCAAATGCTATGATTTGGGTATCAAATTAAAGCATTTTATATGCAGATTATAAATATATATACAAGTTATATGTTTAAATATATGTTTGAAGAGAAAACTCGAAATGTTCTACATCGCACTATTGAAGTTTTTCTTCGAAGCCTAAGACGTGACATGACTGTCACAGTTGACACATCTTCTTGACCGCTAAGTGTGAATGAAACAGATACATTGTACATACGCGCTTGTGGTCAAGGGGTAAAATGCACGGCTGCTACGCAGCGGTCGTGGGTTCAATCCCCGGCTCGTACCGATGAGTTTTTCAAATAACTTATGTACGATATATCATTTGATTTACAGTAAGTAGATACCGGTCAAAAGTTTAAGTTCACTCCATGATTTCGATACAAAATACACTATCGGGGGAATTTTTTTCAGTGTTAACAACAAAATTTCAAGATCTATTTAATATTAATTTCCCATAGAAACTGAACAATTTTATACATTGGATCCGATAATAATTCATAGACAAACTAATTTTCATGACGACGAAAAGCTTTCCAGGCCTTTGACCGTTCCAGGGCCGGGTTAGACCTTAACATTTGTGCAGGGGAGTTGGTAAGAAGGAAGGTAGGTTTGCCTGGTAAATTGAGTCTCATGCAGCTCGGCCTTCGCCCTAACAGGCAAGCGCGCCGTCGGGCCATGCTCCAGGCCTTTGGCCCTACGCGGCGCTCGGCTTTTAGCCTCCGCATTTTCTCAAAACAAATGCTGCGGCCCTGAGATTCGTTTTAGTGCTACACTTTTCCATCGTATAGCGAAGGAGCGCTGGGCTCTGGTAGCTTGACCTTCGGCCTAACAAGCCGGCGCCCCTTTGGGGACACTTCGGGCCGTCGGCCCTACGCGGAGCACGGTCTGCAGCCTTCGCAGGTTGTGGAAACGATCGTTGGGTCTGCGGAGCTAAGTGAAAATCTTCTCTCTGGACTCTGGGTCCGGTGGTCCGGGCCGGGGGCTCACCTTTCGGCCTCGCAAGCCAGCGGTCTCCGAGGGACGATTCAGGCCTACGGCCCTACGGCCTTTGCAGGTTGTTAAAACGATCGTCGGATACATTTTAACGTTACACTATTCCGTCAGCTGACGTGGTAGTGCTAGGCTTTGGCGGCTCGGCCTTCGGCCTCGCAAGCTGGCGCCCCTCTGGCTGCCGCTTTTAGCCGCTGGCCCTACGAGGAGCTCGGCTTTCAGTCCTCGCTGGAGTTCGAAGCGAACCGTTGGGCCCTCTGGTTCGATTATTCGATTTCGATAATAATTAAGAGTTGCCGCCCGTTGTGCCTTGGGCCCTACACAGATATCGGTTTATTTAGATGCTGGGGTGCTTGAAGAAGCATGGTACCTCAATTTTCTCGCAGCTCGGCCTTCGGCCTCGCTTTAGATTTCTACGCGCTTGGGCCCAGTCCGATGTCGGTGTGACGCGGTTCGGCCTCCGCGAGCTCGGCTTTCGGCCTTCCACCCTGAAGCTCGCCCTGCGAACTCACTCGAAATAGATTTACATTGGTTCCGGTAATGCTACAGCCCTCACGCGGTGTGCCCTTCGGCTTCGCCCAAAATTAGCGGGATTGGAACTTCTCGGGCCCCCGGAGTGAAGCTTCGGCCCTCTGCAGAATCGGTTTTTGAAATTCTATCCAACTTTAAGAAATTTCCAGATTCACTAAAAGGTTTCAAATAAATAAAATAATTAAAAAATTAAAAAACACGACTGCCGTTTTAAGCGAACTGAAAAGTAACAAATAATTCCTTCTTCAGGTTAATCCTTGTGAGCGTGTCTACATAATAGGCGCTCGTCTTATTACTTACTATATTTTGTTTTGGTTGCAGTCGGGGAACCTTTTATCACGGAAAATATAAATATATGGAGGTTCCCCGACTGCAACCGAAACAAAATATAGTAAGTAATAAGACGACCGCCTATTATGTAGACACGCTCACAAGGATTAACCTGAAGAAGGAATTATTTGTTACTTTTCAGTTCGCTTAAAACGGCAGTCGTGTTTTTTAATTTTTTAATTATTTTATTTATTCCGCTTTGTAGCTAAAATGGACCTAACACAGAGAACTCCTCTCCGGAGCTCCCCGCGCTCAAAGTGTTAAACTATGCTCTTTTTTTTATCTGAAATAGACTAGCCAAGGGCACAGACGTGGCCTACGATAGAGTGAGTTTGCCCAGAAGGTTCCTATTCACCCTTGACTTGACGGTTGACGGGTTATACGACGGCTCATAGCGCTACGCCGTAGGGTAACGAGCGCCGTAGTTATAGGTTTCGTGCTTTGGTTGGTAACTTGGTAGTGATCCTACCTACAAAGCTGTTCCTTGGTCGTAGTTGTGTACTTATGTATTTCGTGACTTGTGTGGTCACACTCGATAAGTTCAGAGATTTTTTTATTGAAAAAATAACCTCATATAGTTGCTCGAATTATCGGGTTTGACCATCCGACCCTCAAATATCGACGCTTGGTCTTACCTACATCATAAACCTTATCATGACATTGCACGATACTTATAGAGCGACATTAGCGTAGAGTATTATTAGCTATATATTATAATTAATATACAAATCGTTTATCATGTAGAATTTATACCTATTAGAGAAACTAGTGTATATTTGCGAAAAGTAAATTACCGTTGAGCTGAACAGCGTTACGAAAACATGCCAAAAAAATAAAAATACTGCCGCAGAATTTATTCGAAAAGCTGCACTGGATTAACTGAATTTATTGTTAGTGGCTTTACGTCCAAACTAGGACCGTATACCAAAACAAAACTAACATTTCTCTGCACGTTATACAGTTCTTATTTATAACATTATAGGGTCTAAAATTCTGTAAAATAAGGTTATTATGATACCAACTGCAACCTCTATAAAATAAAACTAAATTGCCGTATTGCAGTGCGTTTATCGTAGTTCTTATTACAAAGCAGTAGGGCAGTAAGTAAAGGCGTTTGCCTGTATTTAATATAGTTTTACTTGTTGCATATCCCGAGTTTTAATAAGCTTTACTAGTCGCAGAAAATTAATTAGAACGTGGGATATGTAATTAGGCAGTGCTGTTTATTTCCTAGCTTCGTACTTATTTAACAGCAGTAAAACACAAAATCATAATTAATGTTTATAATTACTATATTTTTTACACTTATCGATTTATGTATTTTTACACGACTGCCAAAAGGAGAGTATATGTGTTCAGCCCCTATGTATGTTTCATATTTTCTTTAAACGCGCAGATCTTCGCGACCACTTAACCGTTTTTAATAGTGTAAGGTATCATTAGAATCCTCGTGACGTCGCGGGTAACATAGGACATGTGACGTCACCTTAAAAACAATATGGCGGCATATAAATTTAATAATGTCTGACAAAAAAAAATCACTTTTGAAAAAACCTATCGAGTTTGGTATCAAAATGAAGAGTTTTGAACTGCAATTACGAATATGTATTTAACTTACATGTTTGTTACTTATTCTAGAAAAGCCAGATTCATTAAAATACAATTAAAGCGCCAAGAATAATATGTCATCCAAATGCTATGATTTGGGTATCAAATTAAAGCATTTTATATGCAGATTATAAATATATATACAAGTTATATGTTTAAATATATGTTTGAAGAGAAAACTCGAAATGTTCTACATCGCACTATTGAAGTTTTTCTTCGAAGCCTAAGACGTGACATGACTGTCACAGTTGACACATCTTCTTGACCGCTAAGTGTGAATGAAACAGATACATTGTACATACGCGCTTGTGGTCAAGGGGTAAAATGCACGGCTGCTACGCAGCGGTCGTGGGTTCAATCCCCGGCTCGTACCGATGAGTTTTTCAAATAACTTATGTACGATATATCATTTGATTTACAGTAAGTAGATACCGGTCAAAAGTTTAAGTTCACTCCATGATTTCGATACAAAATACACTATCGGGGGAATTTTTTTCAGTGTTAACAACAAAATTTCAAGATCTATTTAATATTAATTTCCCATAGAAACTGAACAATTTTATACATTGGATCCGATAATAATTCATAGACAAACTAATTTTCATGACGACGAAAAGCTTTCCAGGCCTTTGACCGTTCCAGGGCCGGGTTAGACCTTAACATTTGTGCAGGGGAGTTGGTAAGAAGGAAGGTAGGTTTGCCTGGTAAATTGAGTCTCATGCAGCTCGGCCTTCGCCCTAACAGGCAAGCGCGCCGTCGGGCCATGCTCCAGGCCTTTGGCCCTACGCGGCGCTCGGCTTTTAGCCTCCGCATTTTCTCAAAACAAATGCTGCGGCCCTGAGATTCGTTTTAGTGCTACACTTTTCCATCGTATAGCGAAGGAGCGCTGGGCTCTGGTAGCTTGACCTTCGGCCTAACAAGCCGGCGCCCCTTTGGGGACACTTCGGGCCGTCGGCCCTACGCGGAGCACGGTCTGCAGCCTTCGCAGGTTGTGGAAACGATCGTTGGGTCTGCGGAGCTAAGTGAAAATCTTCTCTCTGGACTCTGGGTCCGGTGGTCCGGGCCGGGGGCTCACCTTTCGGCCTCGCAAGCCAGCGGTCTCCGAGGGACGATTCAGGCCTACGGCCCTACGGCCTTTGCAGGTTGTTAAAACGATCGTCGGATACATTTTAACGTTACACTATTCCGTCAGCTGACGTGGTAGTGCTAGGCTTTGGCGGCTCGGCCTTCGGCCTCGCAAGCTGGCGCCCCTCTGGCTGCCGCTTTTAGCCGCTGGCCCTACGAGGAGCTCGGCTTTCAGTCCTCGCTGGAGTTCGAAGCGAACCGTTGGGCCCTCTGGTTCGATTATTCGATTTCGATAATAATTAAGAGTTGCCGCCCGTTGTGCCTTGGGCCCTACACAGATATCGGTTTATTTAGATGCTGGGGTGCTTGAAGAAGCATGGTACCTCAATTTTCTCGCAGCTCGGCCTTCGGCCTCGCTTTAGATTTCTACGCGCTTGGGCCCAGTCCGATGTCGGTGTGACGCGGTTCGGCCTCCGCGAGCTCGGCTTTCGGCCTTCCACCCTGAAGCTCGCCCTGCGAACTCACTCGAAATAGATTTACATTGGTTCCGGTAATGCTACAGCCCTCACGCGGTGTGCCCTTCGGCTTCGCCCAAAATTAGCGGGATTGGAACTTCTCGGGCCCCCGGAGTGAAGCTTCGGCCCTCTGCAGAATCGGTTTTTGAAATTCTATCCAACTTTAAGAAATTTCCAGATTCACTAAAAGGTTTCAAATAAATAAAATAATTAAAAAATTAAAAAACACGACTGCCGTTTTAAGCGAACTGAAAAGTAACAAATAATTCCTTCTTCAGGTTAATCCTTGTGAGCGTGTCTACATAATAGGCGCTCGTCTTATTACTTACTATATTTTGTTTTGGTTGCAGTCGGGGGACCGTTTATCACGGAAAATATAAATATATGGAGGTTCCCCGACTGCAACCGAAACAAAATATAGTAAGTAATAAGACGACCGCCTATTATGTAGACACGCTCACAAGGATTAACCTGAAGAAGGAATTATTTGTTACTTTTCAGTTCGCTTAAAACGGCAGTCGTGTTTTTTAATTTTTTAATTATTTTATTTTTTCCGATTTATAGAGGCGATCCGCTGTGGACGTAAGTATTGGGAGGGAACCTTACAATTTATACAAGCAGATATGGGCCTTTTTCATTTGTAATGAAACCTACGGGCTAGAAAGGCAGGGATTATGTAATAAGCATTGGCAACAAACGAATGAGGCGGGTCACGAAATAATTAGTGTTATCAAGTAATAATATAGACTATCAACAGTCAACAAGATGGACGGACGATGTAAGAGATATTGCGGGCGGCCCACAGCGGGTACACTCTTGTAGAGGTAGAGTAGATCAAACTGTTTTGAGACAAGTTCGAGGGACGTATGCCCAGCAGTTGGTTCATACATACACGCTGATGAAGAAAAGAAGAATATTTAAATAGTACATTACGACACAAGTGCGAAAAACATGAAATTCGAAACGAGTGGCGATGTTTGAACTCGTGTGAAGTAAAGCCCGCGCCTTCCGCTTGGGTATTACAAGTACTTTCACACTCGTTCACAAATTCTTATTTACCGCCCTTAATACACAATGTACTATAAAATCCTACTGATAAGATGGGTTTTAATTATTTTACGACCCGAGTCGACGGCTTACTTTGAGGCTACTATAAGGTCTTCGCACACTATAACAATTCCACGCCAACGCGGCAGCAACTCGACTCACACTCACGATGAGTAGTCAACTAGTAGATCCACCCAATGGTCACTAGTGGACAACGCAGTGTCAACAAGTGGGCAATGAAAATGGTTGCTCGATACACGTCAGTCGCAAACGCATAGTCGTTGCGTGGACAACGTGTGGTCGTTGCGTGACAAACGAGTCGGGGTTGACCTTTAGTGTACGATGCGTAGACCACTCGTCGTACACTACTTTAATATCATTTTTTGAAATTAAACCTTGATCATATGACACATAAAATATGAATTTCGCGCAGTTTTTAACTAACGCTGGTTTGCTATAATATATAAGTATTTATATTATTTCGCGCTGCTAGCATCCTACCTATACTTTTAGATAAGACCAAGAAATTATTAAGGAACACACATAGGTGATTAATTAGATAAATTCCTTCAAACATATCGGCAACAACATTACCGACAGATTATATTCCCGAATGTCTGGTTAAGCTTAGAGTGGATTCTGTTTATCCCTTAATCAGATTAACATCTCGTAAATACCAATTAACCGATTCACGTGCCAGTCGGAGTCTACAGATTTTACTCTCAAATCTTGTACGTATGTAAATCTAAAGGGTGTCCCAAAAATAACGCAATATTTGAAATCGATGAAAAATACTTATTTCTTGTTTGATTTTTTTATTTCTTAATTGAATCACAAAGTACAAAGAATAAGGTTCAGTATGGTAAAGCATGCCGAGAAATTACGTCGAACGTTTTGCTATGACATAGTACTCCTTTGTTCAAATTTTATATGAAATTTGCATAAATATGGATGAATTTCATCTCTGCAGTATGGAATCCCCTCCTTCAAACCATGGGTGATCAAGAGCTTGCTGACATAGAACTTTGACTATAAATAACCCCATGAATAAAATAATTAAAAAATTAAAAAACACGACTGCCGTTTTAAGCGAACTGAAAAGTAACAAATAATTCCTTCTTCAGGTTAATCCTTGTGAGCGTGTCTACATAATAGGCGGTCGTCTTATTACTTACTATATATTGTTTCGGTTGCAGTCGGGGAACCTCCATATATTTATATTTTCCGTGATAAAAGGTTCCCCGACTGCAACCAAAACAAAATATAGTAAGTAATAAGACGAGCGCCTATTATGTAGACACGCTCACAAGGATTAACCTGAAGAAGGAATTATTTGTTACTTTTCAGTTCGCTTAAAACGGCAGTCGTGTTTTTTAATTTTTTAATTATTTTATTTATTTGAAACCTTTTAGTGAATCTGGAAATTTCTTAAAGTTGGACAGAATTTCAAAAACCGATTCTGCAGAGGGCCGAAGCTTCACTCCGGGGGCCCGAGAAGTTCCAATCCCGCTAATTTTGGGTGAAGCCGAAGGGCACACCGCGTGAGGGCTGTAGCATTACCGGAACCAATGTAAATCTATTTCGAGTGAGTTCGCAGGGCGAGCTTCAGGGTGGAAGGCCGAAAGCCGAGCTCGCGGAGGCCGAACCGCGTCACACCGACATCGGACTGGGCCCAAGCGCGTAGAAATCTAAAGCGAGGCCGAAGGCCGAGCTGCGAGAAAATTGAGGTACCATGCTTCTTCAAGCACCCCAGCATCTAAATAAACCGATATCTGTGTAGGGCCCAAGGCACAACGGGCGGCAACTCTTAATTATTATCGAAATCGAATAATCGAACCAGAGGGCCCAACGGTTCGCTTCGAACTCCAGCGAGGACTGAAAGCCGAGCTCCTCGTAGGGCCAGCGGCTAAAAGCGGCAGCCAGAGGGGCGCCAGCTTGCGAGGCCGAAGGCCGAGCCGCCAAAGCCTAGCACTACCACGTCAGCTGACGGAATAGTGTAACGTTAAAATGTATCCGACGATCGTTTTAACAACCTGCAAAGGCCGTAGGGCCGTAGGCCTGAATCGTCCCTCGGAGACCGCTGGCTTGCGAGGCCGAAAGGTGAGCCCCCGGCCCGGACCACCTGACCCAGAGTCCAGAGAGAAGATTTTCACTTAGCTCCGCAGACCCAACGATCGTTTCCACAACCTGCGAAGGCTGCAGACCGTGCTCCGCGTAGGGCCGACGGCCCGAAGTGTCCCCAAAGGGGCGCCGGCTTGTTAGGCCGAAGGTCAAGCTACCAGAGCCCAGCGCTCCTTCGCTATACGATGGAAAAGTGTAGCACTAAAACGAATCTCAGGGCCGCAGCATTTGTTTTGAGAAAATGCGGAGGCTAAAAGCCGAGCGCCGCGTAGGGCCAAAGGCCTGGAGCATGGCCCGACGGCGCGCTTGCCTGTTAGGGCGAAGGCCGAGCTGCATGAGACTCAATTTACCAGGCAAACCTACCTTCCTTCTTACCAACTCCCCTGCACAAATGTTAAGGTCTAACCCGGCCCTGGAACGGTCAAAGGCCTGGAAAGCTTTTCGTCGTCATGAAAATTAGTTTGTCTATGAATTATTATCGGATCCAATGTATAAAATTGTTCAGTTTCTATGGGAAATTAATATTAAATAGATCTTGAAATTTTGTTGTTAACACTGAAAAAAATTCCCCCGATAGTGTATTTTGTATCGAAATCATGGAGTGAACTTAAACTTTTGACCGGTATCTACTTACTGTAAATCAAATGATATATCGTACATAAGTTATTTGAAAAACTCATCGGTACGAGCCGGGGATTGAACCCACGACCGCTGCGTAGCAGCCGTGCATTTTACCCCTTGACCACAAGCGCGTATGTACAATGTATCTGTTTCATTCACACTTAGCGGTCAAGAAGATGTGTCAACTGTGACAGTCATGTCACGTCTTAGGCTTCGAAGAAAAACTTCAATAGTGCGATGTAGAACATTTCGAGTTTTCTCTTCAAACATATATTTAAACATATAACTTGTATATATATTTATAATCTGCATATAAAATGCTTTAATTTGATACCCAAATCATAGCATTTGGATGACATATTATTCTTGGCGCTTTAATTGTATTTTAATGAATCTGGCTTTTCTAGAATAAGTAACAAACATGTAAGTTAAATACATATTCGTAATTGCAGTTCAAAACTCTTCATTTTGATACCAAACTCGATAGGTTTTTTCAAAAGTGATTTTTTTTTGTCAGACATTATTAAATTTATATGCCGCCATATTGTTTTTAAGGTGACGTCACATGTCCTATGTTACCCGCGACGTCACGAGGATTCTAATGATACCTTACACTATTAAAAACGGTTAAGTGGTCGCGAAGATCTGCGCGTTTAAAGAAAATATGAAACATACATAGGGGCTGAACACATATACTCTCCTTTTGGCAGTCGTGTAAAAACCAATTATCTATGTTAAATCGCAACATTTGGGATTCAATGAAGTGAAGGGAAAACGGCCAGAAAATGGGGTCAAAACCGTTTTTCGTCAATGAGACCAGGGCTGCAAGGCGATTTGCTATTATAATATTGAATCCTATTTTGTGTACTTTATGTGTCAGAGATAAAAAACAAGTTAGTCAAGAAAAGTTTGCCTTTTCATCAAATTTAAATCTTGCGTTATTTTTGGGACACCCTTCATCTATCTATCTATCGAAAATGTATCGAGAGTACCTAGAGTTTTAACTACTCGCACTTATTATAAGCTTGCCATGGTAAGGTGCATTCAGACCAAACGAGCATTCGCTACGCTATTCTATCGCCCCACTCTACGGAATTCGATCGTTACTCAAAACGTGATTCGTTGATTTCGTAGAGCATGGATAGAATAGCGAATGCTCGTTTGGTCTGAATGCACCTTTAGTATTTCCATGGCGATTATACGAACGGCTACATTGGGTTAATTAAGCAGCCGATCGGCCAATAAGGATCGGATAATTCAATTTTTGTTTTTCTTTTTTATTTCTTAAAAAACCCCGTTATGGTCTCCAAATTAAGTGACGCGGAATCGGCTTCAAGCGATAGAATAAAACCGGCCAAGAGCATGTCGGGCCATGCTCACTGTAGGGTTCCGTAGTTATTCAAAAACGGCTAGGCTGCTTTTCTTCTATATTTTTATATTTATTATCTATATAATTATTTTATAAGCATTCAGGATGTTTTCATATTTTTTGGACCTACGGATCAAAAGTTAGAGGAGGAGGGGGGGGGGGGGTGATTATCTCCGAAAATATTGACTTAAGGAAAAAAAAATTAAGACCCTTATTCTTTTTTACAGGCCTATTCAATGATACCCCACATTATAGAATGACAGCAAATAAAAAAAATCATCCCCACTTCACCAGTTGGGGAGGTACCCGAAAAAATTGTGAATTTCCTAACAAGTGCGGGAAAATTTTTTTGAACCCAAAAAAAAAAGATTTTGCACGTGTAAGGGACGATTTTTTTCATAACAAGTGCGTCAAAAACAGAAATTACCGCGCGCGAAGCGTGCGCAAACTTCGTTTTTGCCGCACTTGTTATGAAAAAAATCGTATTTAAAATATATTCACCTACACGACTTTATTGCCTTGACATTAAGGTCGTGTAAATATATTTTTGGCACCTAAACCGTAACGATATCTTTGACGTCGACTGTACAATGATTTTAGGCGAGTTAATCCGGTAATACCTAAGCATTATTTAATTATTCCGATTGTTCATATTGTTATACTCGTATTGAAATTGATTGTAGACCGGTAAAAAAATCAGCGCGGCAATAATTTGATTAGACCATAATGATTTAATTTTAAGATTAAAGTGATTTCACTTAGGTACTGTGACTGACAAATCCGTACCGGTTTAGTAAAGCGGTTTTTGCTTTGATCGTAATTGAAATTTGCTGAAATATCTTATTTGCTGGTAAAATTAATGTTATCATAATTTAGGTATACTTCGCTTAGTATTTGAAAGTCATGAAATTATGGTATTAAGCTATTGATATCCTCAAGTCTACTAAGGACTGTTCATTTTACTAAGCGGACACGAAAAACCTCACGAAAATATTTTTTCTTTTATCATATTTTATTTTAATTTGTGAAATATTATTTAACTAAAAATAGACAAATAATAAGTAATGCCTCATAATTTAATATATTAATTATCGGCAACTACATTCTTAGACTACTGTTTGGCCACGAAACTTATGTTCTGCAAACTACATTTTGACATTTTACAACTATTTGCGAACTACGAGCCCCGATGCAGTGGAGTTCGTCTAGTTCGAAACAATTTTTACAAATTTTTGAATATTTAAAAATTGATCACATTATGCTAATGATAAATTGTATGAACGTTAGTCATGGTTAATGTACTACATTTCAATAGACACAACAATCTGAAGTACTCTTTTGTTGTTTAAAAAAATATATGAAATATGAAATATGACGGCCCCTACGTAAGTTGTCGTAACTTGAAATTTGGGTTTTTCTTTTTATTTCATAAAACATTATATCTTTTAGCAATGTTTCCGTTCCACGAAGAAAAAAATAAAAAACCTATTACAAATAGGTTTTTGACACCCGAAAACTATCGTAACTTAAAAAAGCACCGTCGTATACTGTAGTAAGTGTACTTACGATAGTTAATACGGGGCGGCCACCCGCGCTCGCGCAGCGTAAGTGCCAGTTACGATCTTATACGCGGTAGGGCAGAGGTTTTTCAGGAGCGATATTTTATTATAATTAATTATATTTAATTATATATAATTTAATTATATTTTCGTTCACCACCGTAATTCCGCGCTTATAAGCTTGACGCAAAATTCGCAGTGCATCAGGTGTACCATGTCGTCTTTAATATTAATGGCGTTCTTTACATTCATTGATTATTTACAAAATTAAAAATTGTGGAAAAAATTTAAAAAAATACCTCTAAAAATAGTTTTTTTTTAATTCTGATTTATTAAGTCCAAATATTTTGTACTCAAAGAAACTACTTTAGTACTACTATTGAATAGTGAAGGTTTTGTCTCTAAACCTTTTCCCTCGGATGAACAGGATAATCTCGAAAAACTGTCTAACTGGACGAGAACATATGCATCGGGGGCTCGTATACACGTTTGAATTTTTTCAATGATTTAGTTTTTCGTCTATCGTTTCTTAAGTGTATCTTCATAATAGGCCATTACCGCTATATAGGATGAAGATGAAGACAATTTTATGGATGTCGTCTTTTTAAACAAATTCTATGATTATTTAATTAAATAGCTCTAATGTCTGACCCTTACGATGTGCCCTTGCCAAATCAGACCAAAATAACCGGTGAGAGATACTATGTCTTCGATAGACATCAAAAAACCGATTTTGGATGCAATATTTTCTATAAATATCCCCGCTAACTTGGCCCTGTTGCGAAATAGGAAGCAGTTAAAAGACCATATAATCAAATTGCCTGCCAAGCAAGGGCGTTCTTCCCTAAATTGTTTTTTTTTATGATTTTCTACTCAGGCACATACTCTTCTACGATAGCATGACAGTATTAGGACTGCGGTAATGTCATTACTATCATATTTTAGGTACCTTTTGTGGGCCACCAAAATGCAAAAATTCCATACTTTTTTAGTGAAACGACGTAAAGTTCAATAGCCAATTTTAAGGTATGCAACTAAGATTTCTGTGTTCAGACTTCGGTGAATCTTCAAGCATATGACACTCTCTAAATTGTTTAATGATTTAGTATAACGTCGACTTAAAATTTCCTAGATATTTGCAATCTTTCACAGTGAATATTTTTCTGTACACCATTGTGCAGAATCAATTTACGATCATCAAATTGAATATGTCTTATCAGATATAGTAATGGATACTTAAAAAGCAAACATATATCAATTGAAAAAGACGGCTTTGCTAATTTCATGGCTGTAAACTGTTCATCGATCGATTTTAAAACCGATGTATAATAGACTAGACGTTTAAGTGTGTCCGCTTAGTAAAATGAACAGTCCTTATGTAGTATATTTCATTGTAGGTACTTGTTGTGGACGAAAGCATTAGACTTTGTTGATCCATAAAAATGCACAAATGTCATCTCACTCACTTAAAAAAAGATTGTTTATAAATTATAGGATATAGAAATAAAAGAGCCGCATTTTCTTGAACCTTAAGACGACAACTATCAGGGAAAAATATAATATTCATACCTTCGGAAAACTTTACATAGTCAATTTTAAAATAAATTATATTAGTAACTTAGTAACTCAGCTAGCCATATTTTGAACACTACTTTAATATCGTGTTAGGAGAATAACCCGAGATTGTGCCAGGTGGTATTTAGCATAAATTATAAAATAAATATGCTGTATTCAAAATAAAAAAAATATATGTAAAACATTTATATATTATTGTAAGTTTTTCTGAATAAGGAGCTTAATGAACTTATAGAAAAAGAAATATGCATCATAAATGGATCTGTAGATTGATAGTTATGACTAACTATCAATCTACAGATGTAAATATATTTGGTTCTGATACTCGTCGAGTTTCACACTAATCTCCTAGTTTATGAAGTCCCTAATGACTTTTAATACCACCTATTACAGTCACTCATTACCCACTATCAATTGTGAATATCAAGCTCAAATGTCTGAAATGGCTCCAGGTAGCAACCACAGATTTTGTTTGCAGTCAAACAAGATAGTTGAGTCTTATGAGCAAAGTCATTAGAGGCCAGCGGGCTCGTTAGGGCAACACGTGTCGGGGCGGCGGCTGTGGTCCGTTGCGGCTGTGGCTATTCGTCTCTGTCAACTTATTTTATTCATTACTAACTGCTATGCTATTCTCTTATTCACACATTCGACGCTGCGTTCGTCAACGAGCTCGACGTCGAGACAGCCTTGTCCAAAATCCTAGCTGTTTGATTTGACATTAGGAATCGATGCTGTGAGCGAGGTTGTGGGCGAGTTCGTCGCTGTTTTTCGTTAGAGAATACGAAGTTCGTACATCAAACGGCAAACTCTCGACGCAGTGTAGTTCCAGCTCACGCCGCATTCGTCGCCGAGCACTAGTGTCGTTTAAAGTATATTAGTGAATACCATTTTTAGGCTCGACGCTGCCGCAGCGCTGACAGCAAGGCGGCTTCCTTAGTGAATAACACTGGTGGTATGGATGGGTAGCTACATTCAGCGTGTAAGTCTAATACGGGCGAAGCTCTTAATGGGTGTTAGTTTACGACATAATAAGTACATTCAAATAACTTTTACTTAAAATTAGAGCAACAGAATTTTCCATACAAAATAATTCGGCGCGCAATGTAGAGCAACATACCCGTTAACACTCGATGACAGCTAATTTCAAAAGCAGATTACATGACTGCCATATCAACAATGACAAATGTTCGTACCTACATTGCTGCTCCGATAATCTTAAAAAAAATCTGTGGGGTCATATTGAAGAGTAACTTTTAAAAACCTTGTAATCCATGATAACACTAATGAATCCCATGCCCGGTTTAATTGATCGCCCGTATTAGACATACACACTGTATACAGGCAATTTTTGAAATAAAATCTTTCCTATGTCCTTCCTCGGGCGTTAAACTATCTCCATGATATTCAACAACATCGCTACGTTCATACTTTTGCATTTGGTTAACATAAACCGCACGCCCCGCTTTAGCGTCTACTCAGGCCTTAGACTAAGAAAGTAAAAGCCCATAATCGCCACTAGGCAAGCTAAATACCGCGGCAACAATTTCGGAAGAACTGACCCTTACTGTATTCATAGAACAATCCTGAATTTTATCCAATCGGAAAATGCCTCAACGCGAGTTTCTAACCGTGTTCTAGACGTCTGGCTTCGACTCTTGAGTAAATACCGCTCCGCAACCAAATGAAAACTGCTACCGTATACCGAGGTCACTTTGATTTGCGGGTAGACTTTAATAACAACTTCCATTGGCGACTGAAGTTGTTTAACGAGTTGGAAAACACTTACCTAGTTTTTTTCGTTATTGCAGTATCGACAGTTGAATTACCGGATAGTAATTGGATGACGACTGTATTCTTATTCTCGGCGTCTCTCAGCGGTTATCCGGCAGAGAACCAAAGTGAACGACATAGCCCACCGTATTGGCAAGCTGGAGTGGCAGTGGGCTGGCCATATTAGCCGTA
The DNA here is from genome assembly GCA_025490895.1 of Thaumatotibia leucotreta. Taxonomy (NCBI): domain Eukaryota; kingdom Metazoa; phylum Arthropoda; class Insecta; order Lepidoptera; family Tortricidae; genus Thaumatotibia; species Thaumatotibia leucotreta. The sequence continues at coordinate 32,602 of JALPQI010021284.1, forward strand.
GAACCGACAACCGTTGGAGTAAACGAGTTCTTGAGCGGAGACCGCGTCTCGGCAAGCGTAGTGTAGGACGCCCTCAGGCAAGGTGGAGCGACGATTTGCGCAGGATGGCTGGCAGGAGCTGGATGCGAGCAGCCGAAGATCGAGAACGGTGGCGTGAAATTGGGGAGGCCTATGTCCAGCAGTGGACTGCGATAGGCTGATGATGATGATGATGAACTGGATGACACAAACAGATCCCTGTGGGACACAAACAGATTATCGTTTATGATTTTCGAAGTTTGTAGTGGGCCTGTTCAACAGAATCCCAACGGTTGAAGCTAGATCATTAGGATGAGCCTTGAAACTAGTTAGCATGACTTGCTTCCAAAATAAAAGGTGTTAGTTAATAGTATATTATGCAACCGTTGTTTAAGAGAGGTCAAAAAAGGTGAGTGTCGTGGGTAACAATTTGAGGCGGTACCGAAAATTGTTATTTAAGATAAAGCGCCACGAGTATTTTTTGACTCGGTTAAACAATGTTGCATAAAAGATACAATACTTTTTCTACGACCACACAGTTATTTTTTGTCGAACACAATTTTTATTAATAAGTATAAGGCCGGGCGGGAGACATGAAAATTAAAAAAGAAAGCTCCTCTGTGGTTTACTATTTCATCAAGGCAGTATGGCTTAGTGCTTTCGCCTGTGTAGAAGGACTAAAATAAAATAAATAAAAAACAATTTTCTTCAGAAATTACATTTAAAATAAGGTTGGCAACCATGAATTTCATTACGTCTTGTATACACGAGGGGTCTTAAAATCCAAAAACGCACTGCGTGTATGCCCGAATGCGTTTATGGGGAATAGACAATATAGCCTTGTCTTAACATATAAGGTAGGGGCTTAAAGGTGTGTTCACGACCCTGTAAATGACAAGTAAAAGTACGAGAGCAGAAAAAATATGGAAATTAACAAGTATGAGTCTGATAAACGCTGACAGTTAACTTTAGCGTATCCAATTCTCAAGTTTTCACAAACCATAACAGATAGCGAAATCTTGTCTATACGTAGGTTGCCCTGAAAGTTTCGGGAATCGGAAAAAATACGCATTTTAATGAAATAAAAGTACTTTTATTGTTTTTCAAAGTATTCTCCTTTGTGTTTAATACACTTTTCATTCTCTGAAACCAGTTTTTAAAACAGTTATTGAAGTCTGAAGTGGGGATTGACAAAATGGCCATTTTATAAGCGTCGACTGCTTCTTCCGCGGTCTGAAAACGCTGACCACGCAACCGATTCTTTATTTTCGGGAAAGTAAAAAAATCGTTGGGACTAAGGTCGGGGCTGTACGGAGGATGGTCCAGTAATTCGACGTTTTCGCCCTTCAGATAGTCGTCTGTTTTCTGAGCGGTGTGAGGGCTGGCATTATCATGGTGTAGTATAATACGGCGGTTAGGGTTAGTTTTTCGCAGTTCAGCAAAAACAATCGGTAAACAAACGCCTATATACCAATCGGCATTGACAGTTCTTCGATCTTCAAGAGCGATAGTCGCCACGTGACCCGATTTGGAGACAAACGTGGCTACCATTTTTTTGACCGTGCTGCGAGAACGAACAACTTTTGTCGGCTTCGGTTCGTCTTCGTAAACCCAAACTCGAGATTGGTTTTTCGATTCAGGCTCATATGCGTAAATCCATGATTCGTCACCTGACACAATACTAAAAACGGCATTTGAGCTTCCTCCATTAAATCTTTTTAAAGTTTTGCGGCACCAATTGACACGTACCGTTTTCTGGTCGTCAGATAACAAGTGAGGAATCCACCGGGAAAATAACTTCCGCACGCCCAACTCTTGTTGTAAAATAACTTGTACCTGACTCATTCCAATGCCTAAAGTCTCCTGAATCTCCCGATATGTAACATGCCTATCTTCCTTTATCAGTTGGCGAACAACATCGATGTTTTGATCGGTAACGGCCGTTTTCGGTCGACCCTCACGTACGTCATCCGCAAGAGACACACGGCCACGTAGGAATTCCGAATACCACCTGTATATGGTTGTCTTTGAAGGTGCTTCACTACTAAAAGCAATAGTTAATCGGTCTCCACATTGTTGTTGTGTTAATCCACTTTTAAAGTCATAATAAATCATTGCTCTAAAACTTTCGCGGGACAGCTCCATTTTCACCAGCGACTCAACGACTTTAAAAAACGATTGAAAATCAGACATTGTTTTTTTTTTCTAAGTGGCCAGTGTTTTCGAATAATGAGACTATGCTTGTAAGAAAGAGGTATAACACATGTCAAATATACGTTCCTAAGTATTAAATTCCCGAAATTTTCAGGGCATCCTACGTACTCGTAGGAACCATGAGATCGATATTATTAAATAGAAAAACTGCATTCATACACTTACGAAAATACGTGTACTCGGCCCCTGAATCGATCCTGGACTTCTTGAACAATTCAATTTCGGTATATTTTCATTTGGATGTCGGTTGTATAGCTCTTAAATAAAATATTTCTATTTACTGACCCATTTGGATTGATCATTATGTATACATCGTCGCTTGGTAGGTAATGGTACCCACGCCAAAAGCATCAATTGAGCTTACCATGGGCCTAGGTCGATTTGTGTGAGATGATTCAAGATATTTACAAGATAGGTACAAGATTTTTTGTAGTAGACATATATTTATAATAAATACAATAGTATTTTTCAAGTAGCAATGAAAACATGCCTCTGATATCAAACTCAGATAATCTTGTTTGTTTATTTGTTTGCCACCAACATCACGTTGACAGCAAATAAAATCTCTTTCCAAGAATATCCTCAGAACTCACAAAACACAATTTTTGCGAACGAAATGCAAATGCGTACAGCTTAAGGTTACGCCAGTCCTACTTTAAGCCTTATCGCTGAAAACCAGAGCCACTGTACCATAAATAATAAGAAATCTTCCTGAAGTTCCAGCCGAGAATCCTGGATTTTAATTGGCCGCCTAAGCTTGATATCCTTTTTATCCAACCAAGTCTACGTATTATCTTGAGTACCTATGTAGATATTTAGTAGAGAAACAAATTTGCCAATCAAAAATTTGGCCAAGACGATGTCGGTCATGCTGAGTGTAGGCTTCAATCGTCGGACTGCACACTTTTTTTTACTCTGGAGCGGTTATATCCTAAACTATCCTGACGGTACACCTGTGGTCGCAGGCAGACTCTGCCTTTTGATTCTGCCTGCGACCACGGATGTAACATCATGCCTGAAACGTCAGGATAATGTTTAATGTAAGTTTACAGTTGGCCGTGTGGTGACGGCAGTAAGAATACATTTGTCACCACCGCAACTCCTCCTGCGGGTGTCGTAAGAGTCGACTAAGGGATTGAAGTGTCACTTACCATCATTTAATAAACGATTGGTGATGGGCAGCATAATCGTGACGCTGAGCAATCCGCTTGCTCAGCGTCACGATTATGGGCATTTACCTCCTAATGCGTCTATACGCATGGTTAATAGGAGAGGCCTACGTCCAGCAGTGGACTATCATAGGCTGATGATGATGACGATGAGGAAAGTTTACACGATTGGGTCCCGTTAGACGTTAAAAAACAACACTTTTTTGTGACCCTTAAAATCTTTTTAAAAGAACTTTTCACCGATACCTTTTCATGCTGCTCGCACTTTCGCACTTGCAGTTACTTGTTAGAACCTGACGACAACAACGAAAAACGATTAAACACCATCACAAGCCTACAGGATTTCAGTAAAAAATATCCGCATCTTATTTGTGTCGAAGGTACCGTCATTTTTCGTTATACCTACTACTTTGTGGGCGCGGGCGTGACTATATATAAGTTTAAGTACCAAATCACAAATTATCACTACTAACGGTTACTGAGTTAGGCTGTGGACGTACAAACAGACGGACGGACGGACAGACGGATATGGTGAAACTACGTTTCTAGCTCACTACGGATCTCTAAAAAGGACTGCAAAGTTGCATAACTTCGATACACTTCCATAGATTTTCTAAGCCGAATATCTCCACACCAACGCCACAAGATAACAAAAGGACATTTTTTATTTTTTTATGGAAATTAAACCCTCGGCAGCTAATATTGTTTCTCGAACACTTATTTGACAGACCCTTAACGGCAGTATCGTTTATTCGAGATTTGGGTCTGAAATCCGCATTATTTAACGGGCCCTGTTATGGCCGCAGTGGTTTTCCTGTCCCTACAATCTCTTTTATTCAGTACTTTATTGGCTGTCTTCAAAATAAATAATGTAATTTTTATATACTATCGCATTGATTGGCTGACTGCGACCATATATAACATGGACGTCTAATGCCAGCTCAAAAATGCCCCCAAAACCAATTGTTCAAATGTGCCAAGATGGGCAGGACATAGCGCTTTTCTTAACATCGCGCATATTTCGGCGCAACAACTTTGACAAATGTTCATAAGTAGAATATAGCCAATCAAAACTTTGATGGTGCAATCACAACTATTTTTAAATGGCGGTTTAAGTTTTTATTGAAATTCATTACCGTGATGCACTGAAGAGAGGGTGACACCTGTCAACTAAAATTCAGGACCGTTTTTGAAAGGCAATTTAGTATGGCAAGCGGCTTCCATGTTTTATTTGTTCGTAGATGACTGACCTCGGAGAACAAGAGTAAGGCCAGCCGTACACCTGTAAGTTCTTACGTAAGTTATAGGGACGGGGCTATACTAAGGAATGAGATAGTGATATTCACCTCTCATTCCTTAGTATAGCTTCGTCCCTATAACTTACGTAAGAACTTACAGGTGTACGAGCGCTCTAAAGCCAGCCGTACACCTGTGAGTTCTTACGTAAGTTATAGGGACGGAGTTATACTAAGGAATGAGAGGTGAATATCACTATCTAATTCCTTACAGAACTTCTAGGTGTACGGCTGGCTATAGAGTAGTATACTTACTTACCTCTTTATTAATAACCTTCTCCTAACTTAGGAGACGTTAAAGAATAAGGGGGGTATAATACAACATATTATAAGAGTGTACATACCAGTGTCCAGTGTTCGCTTAGGTGTGTCTGCTCACATTGAGCGTAATCGCAAACGGACAAGGCTCATACTGATTAAGGATAGTTAAAAATGTTCGATTCTGCAATGGGTCAAATAAAGTGCGCCCTTGTAGAGTAGAGTGTTCACTTTCTCACTGGTACGAACATAAAACAATGGAGGGAACTCAGCGAACCATAATCCAATGTATTATTACTTTATCATAATTATAACGAGTGGGCAAGTTTACGCTCCGAATGGGCAACGTTCATGTCAATCAATAATATTGATTCAATATCAATGAGTATTAAACGAAATCCGTTATGTAAAAATCCTTCTGAAAATGTATTATGTATGTTACAATTTAATAATATAATTATTATTCTTTTTCTGTCATAATGAACACAAGTAAACCAATTTTTAGAAAGTTTTTTTACATATTTTTTAACAAAAAATGCAATGAAAAACTACTATTACTTTTATGCCGTTTCTACTGTCATATTTTGATTGCCTTTATGCACGTGTGATATAAAAAAAATATTACAGTTTTTTTATAGGAATAAACGAATGATAAAACGCAGCTCGCAATACTTTTATTCCGCCTAGTCGGCTAATAAATAATCCAGCATCTTAAGCAAATCTCCTGAAGCGGCCATTACAGTTTCAGCAGTTAAACGGATATAGACCTTATAGATAAGCGTCAAGGGGTAATTTGGCGGATCAGTATAGTTTAATACCGTACCTTGAAGGATTTTGGCAATTAACTGGCGCTTACGGCGCATAATTGGTCGGGTCAATAACAATTGCGTTACTAGGGTGCGAACTGCGACCATAGACGTCTAACGCCAGCTCAAAAATGCCGCCAAAAACAATTGTTCAGTTATGCCAAGATGGGCAGGACATAACGCTTTTCTAAACACCGCGCATATTTCGGCGCAACATCTTTGACAAATGTTTATAGAATAAAGCCCATCAAAACTTTGATGGACCAATCACAACTGTTTTTATTTTAAATGGCGGTTATAGTTTTTGTTGGTTGATTTTGAAATTAATTGCCGTGGTGCATTAATTGAAGAGGGTCACACTTGTCAACTAAAATTCAGGACCGGTTTTCAAAGGCAATTTAGTTTGCCAAGATGCCAATCGCAAATGCTCAGTCGCGAACGAAACACAACTAATAAAACCAGCCACGAGCATATCGGGCCATGCTTAGTGTAGGGTTCCGTAGTTATTCAAAAACGGCTGGGCCGTTCAAAATAGCCTTATTTCATCATTATCATCAGCATCAGCCTATGATAGTCTACTGCTGGACGTAGGCATCTCCTATTAACTATGCGTAGGTATAAACGCATTAGGAGGTAAATGCCCATAATCGCCACGCTGGGCAAGCGGATTGGCGATCGCAGTAATGTGTCCACTATGATGACGCTGCTGCCCATCATCAATCTTTTATTACATAGGTAGTGGTCAGTGACACTTCAATTCCTTAGTCGACACTTACGACACCCGCAGGAGGAGTTGGGGTGGTGACAAATGTATTCTTACTGCCGTCACCACACGGCCAACACACACACACACACACCACCACAGCCTTATTTAAAAGTATCCTATAAGCCAAATATTCATGATTTTGTTCATAATCATGTTTTGGAGGCAAAAGTTAGAAACGCATATTACCTTGATTATCCTAAGATATTACGCCAATCCCATGCGAAATTGTGTGTCAAAATATGCCTAGTAATTCAAACATACCTACCTACAAACAGTATAATTATGAACGACGCGCTTTGTCAAGTTCCATGGAAATGTAATGTGTGTGGCTTACAATAAGGGCGATACATTTATCGGTGCATTATTAAGGTAATTAACAATTGATTCAACGTAGTGTAAAAAAACGTAGTGTAATTAAAAAACGCATTTTTAAACATTCGTTGTTATACTCTGTGCAACAATCTGTCAGTAAAAATGCGACAAAAAGACAACTCTTCACGCCTGCATATATGTTTTATTTGCCACATTTTTCTACTGACAGAGAATATTTAGATACTCGTATATGAGTTTGTTTACATAACTGAAAATATATCAATAACAAATTACTTTTAAAGCGAAGTACCTAATTGTGAAAACACAAATCAAATTATTTACTATCGTTGACACCTATTAATGACTCGAGCGAGGTGTCATTTGTATAGAAACACATCCTCGCACATCTCTGGTGGAAACGCAGCCTAAGACCGAGTGGCCGAGCGGTGCAGGCATCAACCGCGAAAGCTGAGCACGTGGGTTCGATTCCCACCTCGAACGTTGGTGATCTTGGTCGTTTTTTCTTTGGTTTATGACATCCAATATTTATACTTTTAAATCATTGAAAATTGTGAAAAAGTAAAATAATAACCTAACAAATTAGTAGAAAAGTAAAAATAAATCAAGATCAAGATGTCTTGCGACTGACAAGCTACCGTAGCTTCGTGCTATCGTGATATCAAGATCCAGTACTTAGGCGCCATAACTTTGTATAACATTTTCGCCGAATTGAAGAATTTTGGAACATTTTCAAGAATTTTGGGACCTTTACAGGGTTATTGCGGATAATCTAAGGAGTCGCTCATTAACTTTTTTGCTCCTATTACACATACTGAATACTTTGGTTTGCGTTCGGGTATTCGGG
>JALPQI010021285.1:0-27005 GCA_025490895.1 Thaumatotibia leucotreta
AGTACGAAAAAAGAACACTAATTTCAAAGTCCCTGTGTGTTTACATGACATGTTGATGTGTGCGTGACCTCAACTCTCGTGGAACTATCTGTATTCGATGTTAGATAATTAGACATTATCACGCTCGAATGACAATATTATGTAATATGTAACTCACCGGCGGTTCGTTTCATATTTGTAAAACCACACTCGTGAGTAGGTAATGCTTCTCATTATGCTCCAGGACCAGCCACATAAATAATTACTAATATTTCATCTACTTCCTTATCATATTTATCCTATTATATTATTCAGAAGCGGTAATGTAATGACCTATATTAAGAAACCGGTGTCTGTGGCTGTATCATAATTTTAACTTTAAAGTACAGTGCATCATAATATTAACATTAAAGTATCGGTGTCAGTACATTAATGTTAACATTATAAAGTCAACTTCTTTTTGTTTTTTTTTTTTTCAATATATATTTATTTTAGGATATTCTTACACAAATTGTGCAATTTCAACCTGATTTGAATTGTTATATTTAGAGGTATTTTACTTAGTGGATATCAATGTAAATAAAGGTAAATCATTCTAAACTTATGATAAGGATGTAGATAAAGTTATGTATGTGACTGTACTTACGTAGTCATTAAACACTCGTGTGATCTTATAATGTGAAATCTTATGTGTAAAACCACACTCATGTTTAATGCCTCTTATTATGCGCCAGCCACATAAATAACTATTAGCTACACTAATATTGCAGATTGATGGAAAATAATAAGCCTTCGTGTTAATCATCATTCCAAACGCCATCTTAATCTTAACTCCATCAGTCGTAATGAAGATTGTTTCGCTTATACATGTAGAGATTACCTTCAATTATCGTTAGTGCGAATAATGAAGCTGTTACAATGTGGTGGGGATATGTTTCATGAACATTGTTCGGAAATTAAAGGCGCCTGAGATGTATAGGCATGCTTTGCTGCCAGATGCATTTAATTTCCGCACGGTGATTACTAAGTTACTGTATTTTGAGAGGCATAACAAAACAAGATTGACAGTGATAGGTCAAACTTAATTATGTATTCTTTTGAATAATTATCTTATTCGTTATGAACTTTTGATAATAACATAATTTTTGCAAGATTTTTTAACACTTTCATTGCCAACGAGTGCTACGTGCTACGCTCGTAGCCGGTCTCGTGATTTTTTCGCTTTGTAGCGAAGATGGACCTCTCACAGAGAGCTCCCCTAGGGAGTTCCCGGCTCTCGATATGTTAACTTTTTAAACGTCATTCGAAACAGATCTAGCCTAGCAAAATATTTGCAAATCGAGCCATATATTTCAACAGGAATATCATTTCATTCATTTTATGCGATTTTATATCGATGCGCATAATAAAAATGTGGACCGTGCAAAAATGTGTAATAAATAAATCGAAAATACTATAAAAATCGACTTAATTCCAAGGAAAGGTCAAACAATGCTTGCGTTATGGGTACTAAGAATCGATATTATATTTAATAGATGGATACTTAAAGAAACTTGAATACCTAGAGAACAACCTTGACTAATACACGTTTGTGATTAACAAAAACCGAAAGTAAGCAAGTTAGTAAGCTCAAATAAATAATTTAGATTTGTTACGTTTTTGAGAACGGAATAAGCTGGAGTTATAATCAACCAGAGTACTACGAGGAATACACAATAATTCAATACCAATTAATGCTATAATAAGTCTAATTACTAACAGACACGCCGCAGACATTCATAAATTACAAACTGTTTGGAAAAACAAGCGTGCGCGGAATCCATTGCTCGTTGTGTTCATCCTGGAAAATTTATTACATACTTAGCCAGTAGTGTACACATCTTCAGCTTAAAGGAGGAGGTGCTTTACAAACTCACACAGGATTGGACGTGCCAACTTCAGTAGCGCTTCAGCTCTCGAGCTGAGCGGATGACTAAAGTGCAGAGGCGATTTTTTTTCAGAAACTTTCAGATAAGACTTACGCGTCGGTTTATGCGGACAAGCGATTAGTTTAAATTAATGTTGAGAGTGGTGTGCAGTTTTGACTGGTGAAAAAAGATATTTTACAAGTGATTAATATGGATGACAGTTTTGTTCTGATTTTTGCGGGGATCGCGAGGCGTTTCCTGGTATAGGTGAATATCTAAATAGTTTAATATAAATTAAGGTACTTTATATAAAAAATGTGGCATTGTCAAAAAAGTTTTTAGTGGATTTGGTGGAACAAGAAAGAAAAAAAATAGGTTTTTCATGTCAGGGTTTGACAAACCAATAATACATTTTTTAATAATTTACTTAGGTACGTATTTCAATTAAACCTTCAAAGTGATGTTGTGTTTTATTGTTGTCATGGGACGGCAAGTAGGTATTTAGTAAAATATTATTAAAATTTATGTTACTGCTCCATAAAGTATACTGAATAATTTATTATTATGTGAAAATATGTATTATTTGCGATACAGAGGCAATTTTTAAGTCTCAACGGTATGGTGACGCAAAATGAAATTAATTTGATTGTTAAGGAAAATTATTTTCATCATAAGAATAGATGCGTTAAATAACGTCACAGTTTGTGATTGAAATTATCTAAATACGTAACACCATTTATTAACATGCCATGAATGCGATATATTTCATTTCTATTTGGTAGTACCGCTAAAATAGTTAGTAACCAGTACATAGGTAACTGAAATTTATATTTTTAGCAAATACTTGTCAGTCTACTTCTACGAATTCCTATGATGGATACCTACCTACCTATCTACTGACTGTTTTTTTTTAAGAATTTGTGCTTAAAAAATATATCTGTCGGAAATATGAATATAAACGTATCTTAAAGGATTTCTTTTTTTAATAACATTTTGCGTGAGTGTGCAATTTAAATTAATAACCCATAAAATTGAGAAATCTTTAAATAATCTTGATTACAAAATTATGAATTCATTTAAGAGTGAGTGAATTAATAGAATGTAAGTATATGCATCCCCAAGTGCTTGTCGCATATACATCCATACATAAATACATAATATACATCATCAGCCTGTGATAGTCCACTGCTGGACGTAGGCCTCTCCTATTAACTATGCGTATAGACGCATTAGGAGGTAAATGCCCATAATATATGTTGCATATAGGCGAATACAAAATCAATAACTATACCTAAACATTTTATTATATTCATTACCTAAATGCTGCGAAAAACCGTAATTGCTAGGTTTAAAATCGTTGTGTTACTGATTCAGATGCTTGAAATATAAAAAAAAATATTTACTTGATTCAAAATACATGATTTGATTTTCATTTATTAGTTTTAGTATTTATAAATCTACAGTACTATGACTGAAACTGGGGAAGGAATTTTATTTAATTTTTGTTATTGTTATATACCTACACCTAAGGTAGGGTATACTGGGATAATTCCAAATGTCAAAAAAAAAGCCTGACAATTTCGACCATTCGCTCATTCTATCCCCCACTCTACGAAATCAACGTATTTCGACGAATCACGTTTTGTGTAACGAACGAATTTCGTTGAGTGGAGGATAGCATGAGCGAATGCTCGTTTGGTCTAAATGCACCTTAATACGACGTAATTATGAGTGATCTTCCTGTGATAGTCGGAATTGGGTGAATATCTCAGCGATTCAACCGCCTAATTTTGGTGGAATCATTTTTGCCGAAGTTTCTAAACGTCTGAATGTTATACTTCGGCATTTGTATAAGGTACCGTGCCTCCTTCAAATGACAAAGTAGTACATTGTAACGAATATAAACTTCGGCAAAAATGATGCCACCAAAATTAGGCGGTTGAAACGCTCAGATATTCACCCAATAACACTACTTTCAGAATCACGCCAAGGCATCCTATTAAATAATGGGTAAGTGACTAGGTAAATAATAATATGTATAAACAAAATGAAGGCTAAGAAATCTGAAATAATGAACATTAGCGTAAGGTGTACATATAATATTGTTGCAAGATTTTAAAGAGAGGGGGTAAAGGGTTTCGAGGTAGATACAATAAAAGAGATCATTAATTAAATACATTGATCAGTAATGGTCCTTGCACATGCACAATCCAGGTCCATAAACGGTTATGTAGAAGTATCAACAATTGATAGATTTAAGCAGTTAACCCTGTACTCCATGATGAGGATCCTCTAAAATACTCTAAATGGATCGAAACAATTATCGACCTATATTACGGGAGTAACCCGTTTAATAAATATACAAATAAGTCAACCCTGTATTCGTGGTTTAACCTTAGCGAAAACAGGCCTAAATATAATATTTTCTTCGGTTACCGCGAGGATTACACATGAAATAAAACTATGAAAACGGATAAACTCGCGTACCTATATTAATTAATTTTAACTCCACAGACCACGAACCCTGTAAAGGTGCATGCAAACCAAAAGAGCATTCGCTGTTCTAACCCCCTACTCTACGAAATTCGATCGTTAAGGTGCGTTTAAACCAAAAGAGCATTCGCTGTTCTAGCGCCCGTTCTACGAAATCAACCAATCACGTTTTGTGTACCGATCGAATTTCGTAGAGTGGGAGGTTAGAACAGCGAATGCTCTTTTAGTTTGAACGCACCTTTACACGAAACGTGATTCGATGATTTCGTAGAGTGGGGGATAGAACAGCGAATGCTCTTTTGGTCTGCATGCACCTTAAAGTGTTCGAAACGTCGGAATGAAGTTAAAATTAGTTAATATACGCGAGTTTATTCGTTTTCATAGTTTTATTTCAGTCCTAAATGTATTATGTCATAATTAAAATAACAACAAATGAGCACTATGCGTAGTACCTACATACGAGTATGTACACTTATATAATTTATATATAGTATGTTGACTCAAGAGTGCACGATTAATTAAAATTTCGTAATACTCTATGCGGCAGCAAATAGTACATAGTGCGTCAAGGGAGGTAAGTACGGAAGTACTAGCGAGAGTGTTAGAAGCCCGACGCCGACAGGCGGAGGGCTTTTATGACTCGAGTTAGTATTCCACTTACCAACCGTGATGCTTACAATGTTTTTCATAACACTTGCCGACAAAAAAATAAGTTTTAAGACATCATATTATTAAATGACGCATTGACATTTCTATTACTCCCTAGGGAATTTCACTTTTCTATTACTCCATCTACGCACGCAAGCAATGGCGCGCTTAGACAGCAAGTGTGATAATATATTAATTTATTTGTATTCTTACCCCCTTATTCATAAACGTCTCGCTAAGTATTGTTTTTCCCTTTCGGTCTTATATACATATTGCTAAGATCGAAAGGGCCAAACAATACTTAGCGGCTTGCTTAGTTAGGAGACGTTTATGAATAAGAGGGTACACTTGTTATGGGAACAGTTGTCCCAAAATTTGTATAATCAAATTTATTAAAAGATAAATAAGTATTTTACAACGTATGAAATTTACTTAACACCTTCGCGGACACTAAACGCCTAGGCGTAATCTCATTGTTTCTTCTATCGTGTGGTGACGGCAGTAAGAATACATTTATCACCACCCCAACTCCTCCTGCGGGTATCGTAAGAGTCGACCAAGGGATTGAAGTGTCACTGACCACTATTTGATAAAAGATTTATGATGGGCAGCAGCGTCATCATAGTACATTACTGCGATCGCCAATCCGCTTGCCCAGCGTGGCGATTATGGGCATTTACCTCCTAATGCGTTTACACGCATAGTTAATAGGAGAGGACTACGTTCAGCAGTGGACTATCTTAGGCTGATGATGAAGTGTAATAGTGTAGTAAGCGTAGAAAGCAACATTTCGATTGCATTTCGATATGAAATTCGCGCCACAATTTCTGTGTCGGATCACTGAGTGTATCAGACTGTCAAAGTGCCGGATTATCGAGATTAAACTTCACCTTCATCTTCATACAACAAAACTGTTGTCTTTGCCAAGCGTCCCGCAGAGGATAGCACGTTCAATCCCGCTCGAACTAACTTTGTCTGCCTTATTAGACTATTTGGGTGGGCTCCAATTTGGCAGCAAGCGAAACGATTATATTAACTAGCGGTTATCATAATTAACCAGCATTTAAAATATGATTTTTAGCTCTTATCATGTCCACGTCAAAATTTAATCGTAACGCGTAATCGTCAATCGTAAACGAAAGGCAGCTAGCTGTCTTTGTCGCACTAATACGTAAGAGTGACAGAGAAGGCAAACTATGATACGCTATTAAGCGTTAGCGATTGGCAACTTGGCTAAGCACCCTGATCTGCTATTAAGCATCCGAAAGGTTAACCTTTAATTTGGCAATGTTCGTCACAATGAACATAGTCTTCGAGCCACTTTTAGTAATTTTATAAGACAGAATTTTATGCTCTACAGAATGGCAAGGAGGCTAAGACACACGATTTTTTTTTAATTTACCAATTTACGGGTTAACACTGTAATGTGTAACTATCTGTAATCAGTAGGCTTAGGACTTTTCATAGCATATCGTGGTTCTAAAATCCTTGGAGCCGCAATGTGTAAAATTTTCGAAGTCAAAGTCAAAGTATATTGTAATATTAAATATAATGATTTATACCTACTGTCACATCGTTACGGAGTTAATTTTAATCGAACGTAATTAATTTAAAATTTTAACTTGATTTCATAAAAATTGCATACGAAATTAGTTATATCAGAAACCATAAAAAAAACTAGACAATTTCAAGACAAACTCGAAAAAGTCTTAGATCGGAAATAGCGTAGAAAATGGCGAAAGTATCATGTTGTTTTTCTCGAAAGTTAACGTCGTTAATGTCGTGTTCTCGAGGTATCGTGGTATTTCTTTATTATACAAATACAATACAAATACAAATACAAAATTCTTTATTTCAAAAAATACACGTTTACAATGAACCAGGGGATGGAGTCTCCCGGTAAGCAAGAAGTTGCTTGTGTTGGGAGCCCCCGCTCTTCCTAGAACATGATTTTTAATACATAATGTTGTTGTTGTCCTATGGCACCCCGGAGGTGCAGAGGGCCTTCAAAAGCTCGCGCCATGCCTTCCTATCCTCAGCAACTTCCTTGGCCTTGCTCCAGTCAAGTCCAACGGCTCGCAGCTCACTCTCGACGGTGCGCCTCCATGAGTGCACAGGACGTCCGCGGCTGCGTCTTCCGTCCTGCGGCTTCCACTCGAAAGCGATGCTCGCTGTGTTCTCTCCCCTCCGAATAGTGTGTCCTATCCACCTCCATTTGCGTGTCGAAACGTCAGCGCTTATGGGCGTCTGGTGGCATATCCTCCAAAGGTCCTCGTTGCGCATTGTCCTCGGCCAGAAAACGCGAAGGATGGACCTTAGACATTTGTTGACGAAGACTTGTAACTTGTTCGTCAATCCTTTGGTCACTCTCCACGTCTCGCAGCCAAACAACAATACCGACTTTACTACAGACTCGAAGAGGGAAATTTTGACGCGACGCGTGAGAACATTTGACTCCCAAACAGGCTTGAGTTGGGCAAAAGCGGCCTTTGCTTTCTTTATTCTGCTGTCGACGTCCTCATCAGTTCCTCCTTGGCCGGTTAATACGCTGCCTAGGTACACAAACGAAGAGACGGAGTCCAAGCCTTCCCCCTGTAGCATCAGCGGTTCCGTTGCGCTGGACTTTATACGCATGTCGACTGTTTTGCGTCGGTTGATTCGCAGGCCCATAACTTCAGCTTCTTCTTGAAGTCTCCCAAGTTTAGCTTCCAAATAGGCAAGTGTAGGGGAAATCAACACGATGTCGTCCGCATAGTCCAGGTCCTCCAGGTCGTTTGTTCTCCATCTGATGCCCCTTGGTGTAGCAATGACTTTTCTCATGACGTCGTCCAGCAGAATTACAAACAGTAGTGGTGATAGGAGGCAACCTTGCTTGACACCCGCAGTTATCTGTATCGGTGTACCAAGTTCCCTCTCGTGTACCACCCTACACGTACTGCCCTCGTACAGCGAACGAATGATACGGATTATACACGACGGGATTCCTCTACTCTCTAAACTTGACCACAGCGCGCTCCAATTCACAGTGTCGAAGGCTTTCTCAAAATCCACGAAAGCTAAGACCAGTTCCGACTGCCATTCGACACACTGTTCAATCAGGATACGTAAGGTGTTAGTGTGGTCAGTGCAGGAGCGACCAGAGCGAAATCCGGCTTGCTCGTCACGCAGAGTCACTGCTACTGCTGGAGCTATGCGGTTGAGCAAAATTTTTGCTAGAACTTTTGTGGCAGACGGAAGTAGAGTTATGCCACGCCAGTTATCGCATCGGGACAGATCGCCCTTCTTTGGTACTTTTACTAGTAGTCCCTGCTTCCACTCTACGGGTACTTCTCCAGTGTCCCAAATGCGCGATATTAAAGGGTGCAATAGTGTCGCTGACGTAGCAGCATCTGCTTTGAGCATGTCAATGTGGATGTTGTCAATTCCCGGCGATTTGCCAGGCTTTAAAGAGTTTAGAGCCATGACAGTCTCTTCAATAGATGGTGACACCGTGCATACATCCAACAGCGTGCCCTGTTCGCCAATGTTAGACCGTTCGGAGAATGATGATTGAGCTCGGTTCAGCAGCTCCGAAAAGTGGTCCGTCCATCGTTGCAGCTGCTCGCTTGAGGTGGACAGCAGACTGCCGTCATTTCCTTTCAGCGGTTTCTTTGACGTACGGGCATTTCTTCCACTGAGATTACGGGTGATTTCGTACAGCTCCCGCATGTCCTTGCGACGAGCAGCTGTGTTTGCGCGATCCGCCAACTCCTCAGCGACTCTTCGGCGGTCTCGTCGCGCAGTCTTCTTAATTGCGGAGCGAAGCATGCGCAACCTGTCTCGTAAACTGGATGTGACAGGCTCGACAGAGGACAAGAGCTGGATCTTGATTTGGTTTCTCTCCTCTATGGCCTGCCACAGTTCTTGCGACATCCAGTTTAGCCTTCTCGAATTTGCAAAACCGAGCACTTCTTCACCGGCTTTTGTGTAGGCTTTGCGAATGCGAGCCCAAGTCTCCTCGATTTGCTCGTCTTCAAGTTCCTCTAGAAGCTCATACTGATTCCGGAGGCATAAGCTAAAGGTTTCTCTGCACTCAGGATTCCGGAGTTTTCGTACCTCGAAACTTCTAGCCGTCTTGTCCGATTTACAGCCCGGAGTGGCAAGCTTGAGTCGCACTTCCGCCACGACTAGATGGTGGTCACTATCCACGTCGGCACCACGACGATTCCGCACATCCAGCAGCGAGGACCTCCACGTACGGCTGATCGCAATATGGTCGATCTGATTGCGTGTTACGCCATCTGGAGAGACCCACGTCACCTTGTGACACTCTTTGTGCGGAAATAGTGTACCTCCTACAACCAAGTTACGCGCTGAACAGAGCTCACCGAAAAGTTCTCCGTTTTCGTTTATATTTCCGGCGGCTCCGTGCGGACCCATGTAGTGCTCGCGGCCAGTATTGTCGCTGCCTAGCTTCGCGTTGAAATCGCCCAACACTATGGTGATATCCTGCCGGCGTATGCTCCTGAGGGTGGATTCGAGTTGCTCATAGAACACAGTCTTAGCTTCGTCTGAGGCCGCATTTGTTGGAGCGTAGCATTGGACGATGCTAATTTTTCTCACACGCGAGTCGAAACGTGCCGAAATAATCCGCTCAGACACTGGTTTCCAGCTCAACAAACTTTTCTTGGCACTACGGCTGAGGAGTAGACCCACTCCATATTCCCGGCTAGCGCCCTCGTCTTCCTTGCCACTGTAGAGCAATGTAGTGCCATGATCAGCTGTCACTTCACCAAAACCATTCCATCTCGTCTCGCTTAATCCGAGGATGTGGATGCCGTACTCACTCATGACTTTGGCTATTTGAGGAAGCCGTTCCGGACGAGTCATAGTTCTTACGTTCCAGCATCCAATCCGTGTCCGTTGTTTAATGCCAAAAGTCGTCGTTAAAGATATCCGGTTATTTTGCGATTTTAAAGGTTTCATAATCAATTTTAATTTAAGCATGTGCAGGTGATTAACCCACAGCATCCCGATCACGAAGATGGGGCTGCCATCTGTGCGTTCGTGCCCGTAGAGCCAGTCTTTTAGGGGAACCCAAGGCTTCTGGTAGCCTGCGTGGTTTCATACGGAGTGACCTTCTCCGGCCTGTTGGTCCGCGGGAACTATTTTATTTCGCTCCTACCCTGCTACTGTGAAGTAGACGGGCATGCCCCTATCCGCCACCTGGGGACGCGTCTCCTAGGAGTGAGGCTCTCCCGAAGAGGGAGAGCCTCACTCCTAGGAGCTGCAAGAAACAAAACTGACGTTACTTCAAAGGTAACGTCAGTTTTGTTTCTTGTTCGGAAGTTACATGTAATTTATACGAAAGATTCGTAACTTTCGAGAAAAACAACATGATACTTTCGCCATTTTCATCGCTATTTCCGATTTAAGACTTTTTCTAGTTTGTTTTGAACACTAGTTGTCTAGTTTTTTTTATGGTTTCTGATATAACAAATTTTTTAAGCACTTTTTATGAATTCAAGTAATTTTTTTTAAATTCATCACGTTCGATTAAAATTAATTCAGTAACGACGTGACAGTAGGTATAAATCATTAAATTTAATATTACAATATACTTTGACTTTGACTTCGAAAATTTTACACATAGCGGCTCCAAGGATTTTAGAACCACGATATGCTATGAAAAGTCCTAAGCCTAGTAATCAGAAATGAGGAAACCCGTAAACGAACAAAAGTTACCGACATAGCCCTCCGGATAAGCAAGCCGGGTGGTTAGCCAAGTTGCCAATCGCTAATGCTTAGTAGCGTATCGTAATTTTCACTCCCTGTCCCTCTTTCATATTAGTGTGACAAAGATAGTTAGCTGCCTTTCGCTTACGATTGAAGATTAAGCGTTAGAGATTGGCAACTTGTCTCAGCACCCAGAAGTAGCAATGGGCACATTGCACGCAGAACAGATAGCCGATAGGGTCGAAAAGTGCTCGAGTGGAGACCACGGTTCCGCAAACGTAAAGTAGGACGTCCACCCACGAGATGGACACAGACGATTCATAAGATCGTCTGTCCTGGCGGAGACGCTAGATGTTGGTCGCTTAATCGGTGTATGTGGAGATCCAAAGGGGAGGCTTATGTTCAGCAGTGGACGTCTTATGGCTGAAATGATGATTATAATCATGAATACTGTAGGAGTGTTGGATTTAAAAGGCTGATGCACGGTCGGAACTAGTAATTATTATCTAGTAAACCCGTAAGACTTGGGAGCGTACAATATGGTTAACGAACCAAATACGTGTGTGTCAGTTACAGCTGACCAGAGACAATAATGTCATACATAAGAAAGAGGTTCTATTTTGATAAATGGGTCAAAATAAAATTCTTTACGTTGTCTTGTTTCATACCACTCTGTCACGCTTTCAGTTGCTGTTTTGTCTAAGTATATAAAAAAACCGGTGCATTTGACTTTCTTTTTCACGCTATATTTCCCCAAAGACTGTCACAACGACCGGTCCTGTGCCACCCACATCCAGCGGACTCCTGCGACCTTTACCAGGTTAATTCAATTATTAATGTTAAGTTAAATTTACTGAATCAGTTAAATACTTTGGCGGCTTTAGATTAAAATTATTTAATTTACTAAGAACTCAAAACAACAACTATTTTTGTTTATTTACACCTACACTAAAACGCCCACTGTCCGTTCAATTTTAGTTCACAAGATTTTAATCAAATTAAGAGATAAAAAATATTAGTATGGGTTGCTTCCAAAAATATTGTACACAATTAAGGACTTCATGAAAACAAAAATCTAGATACTAGTCATTCAAATTATATGGGTAGCTGCGTAGCTCAAAAGACTGACAATTGCTCTTAACTGTTATTAAACGATAAAAACTGGTAGAATACTCAAAAGCACGACTTCATTAATAATAATAATAATAAATAATAAGGCCGCAGGGCAGCTTGTGGCGAGCTGTTGGGGAGTAACGACCCCACGGACCCGAGTGCTCCCGAGAGTTGGTCAGGGTCCCCGCCTCCGGCGTGTCTTCGTCGGTCGGAGTGGAACCCCAAGGGGACCCGTAGGACTCTCAGCTCTGGCTTGCCTTAACTGGCCGTCCAGAGAGGAGTCGTCAGAGCTATATGCTCCAGGGGTGGAAGTGTAAATTTGCGTAAGTCGCGAGTTGGTGCAGCGGCCGTCAAGCCACTGCGCAGAAAGCGGTGTACACCTCTCTACACTCCTGAGCCGCCTACACCGGTGTTGCCCCTGGCTGTCTCTTGTGACGGCATTTACAGGGGCCCATTTAGTCGGCGGCAAGTCACCGCCTGCCTCGATAGCAAAGAGAAATCATTGTTATGGCAGGTGTCCGGACCTCTTTTCTATAGTTCCATCTCTTATCCATCCATCCAACCTTCATCACCATAACCCACTAGTCTTTTCCATATAATCTCCAATAGCCTCTATATGCCTGCTGGGACCGGTTCACGGATATCTATTTTTGTGCCCGTGAATGGGTTGCAGCAGGTGTAAAACACAGCAAATTTCTCCAAAGGGCCTCTACGTGTTGGATCTGTATCCCCGCGCAAGCCTATCAAAAGACCGGGATTTATAGGCCCGTGATCAAAGAGAGATACAAATAATAATAATAATTGACTACAAGAAGGCCTATGATTCGGTGCCTCATTCATGGTTGGAGAGGGTCTTGGAGCTGTATAAAGTTGATGCAGCTTTAAGATCCTTTCTCGGCGCGTGTATGGGGCAGTGGACCACAGTCCTTCGTCAGCCAGGAGGCGGAGATGACCCCTCTGGCCCGCAGGACTTCATAAGGATCGAGCGAGGAATATTCCAGGGTGACAGTCTGAGTCCCTTATGGTTCTGCCTAGCTCTGAATCCCCTCAGCACCTTGCTGAAGAATTCAGGACTAGGTTGCCGGCTTTGGAGAGAGGGTGAAGTCATTTCTCACCTTCTGTATATGGATGATCTCAAATTATTTGCGCCAAATAGCCAAGACTTGTTGGAACTACTGCGAACCACAGAAGTTTTCAGTAGTGCCATCAATATGGAGTTTGGTGTCGATAAGTGTGCGGTTATACATGTGCAGCGGGGGAAAGTAGTAAATTCAACAAATTTACAGCTTTCTGAGACAATGTCGTTCAGATCTATCTCGGAAGCAGAAACCTATAAATACCTTGGTATGTCACAGTCTTTGGGTATTGAAGATATGGGAATTAGACAGGCGGTGAAGGAGCGCTTTTTCAGCCGGCTCACAAAAGTACTTAACAGTCTTTTGTCAGGAGGCAACAAAGTGCGCGCCTTCAACGCCTGGGTAATACCCATACTCACATACTCCTTTGGCATACTAAGGTGGACTCAGACCGAGCTGGACGCCCTGGATCGAAGGGTCCGTATGCTGCTTACCACTCATCGAATGCTACACCCGCGCTCATCAGTTATGAGATTGTACATCCCGCGGAGGTGTGGGGGCCGCGGCTTCTTAAATGCCAAAAACCTCCACAACCACGAGGTGTACAATCTTAGAAACTATTTTCTTAACAATGAGTGCGGGATGCATCGTGATGTGGTGGCAGTAGACCGGAACTTCACGCCGCTCTCCTTGGCAAAAGAGAACTGGCGCAAACCTGTGGTACTAAGCACCGAGGACCGCAAGGCGGTATGGAAGAGCAAGGAGCTACACGGGCGGTTCTACAAGGCCCTCACGGGACCTGACGTAGATCTGCTCGCGTCGGTGAACTGGCTACGATTCGGGGACCTCTTCGGAGAAACCGAGGGTTTTGCCTGTGCAATTGCTGACGAGGTTATCATGACGAATAACTACCGGAAATATATCCTGAAGGACGGTACGGTCGACATTTGTCGGGCATGCCGCCGTCCCGGTGAGTCACTCAGGCATATTATTTCCGGTTGTTCTCAGATTGCTAGCACCGAGTACTTGCACAGACATAACCTCGTAGCCAGCATTATACACCAGCAGCTTGCTCTTCAATACGGCCTTGTGGACGTCGAAGTGCCATACTACAAGTACACAACTGCACCAGTTCTCGAAAATGGTCGTGCCACGCTCTTTTGGGATCGACCTATCATCACGGACAGGACTATTGTAGCCAATAAGCCTGATATCGTGCTGGTAGATCGATCGCAGCGCCGGGCTGTGCTCGTCGACGTCACCATCCCCCATGATGAGAATCTCGTGAAGGCCGAGAAGGACAAGTCCAGTAAGTACCTAGACTTGGCCCATGAGATAACCGCCATGTGGGATGTTGACTCGACGATCATAGTCCCGATAGTCGTTACAGCGAACGGTTTAATAGCGAAGAGTCTCGACCAACATCTTAAGAGTCTCTCGCTAGATGGCTGGGTCAAGGGTCAGATGCAGAAGGCGGTAATCCTGGACACGGCCCGGATAGTCCGTCGGTTCCTCTCTCTGCGACCTTAACCACCGGCAGCTTGGGCCCGCCCCGTTGCCGGCGGCACCCTAGGTTAGGTTTTTATAATGTGTTTATATTTTATATTGTTTTTGTATGTTGTATTGTACTTTACTTTTATAACCATATTATAACAACCTAGCCTAAGAGAATATTTAAATAAAGGAAATAATAATAATAATTTATTTCATAAATCAGGGTTACAATGATGGTTACATGCAAGTTTATGGACTAAATACATAGGTATGTTGTCTAAATATCTGTCACTGATACTTAAAATAGGCAGAGCCTGTGCTATAAGTATCAGTTTCCTTCCATTTGACTATAATTCATACAATTAGAATATGTAGTCGGCAATGCAGGCATATACAATAGCTAGTACACGAAGGTAATTTTGATAAAATGTACAACTAGGGCAGTTAGACAAAGAGAAAGTATATAATAGTTTTTTAATTGAGTGTTGTGTGTAGGTGTTAATATGTGTGTGTTAATATGTGTGTGTGTGTATGGGTGTGTGTTTACTTGTATTAAAATTGTCAGTATAAAAAGTGCTCGTAGATACTTATGAAATAGGATGTAAGAGGCTTTCGGTATGAGTGTAATTTTGATTTAGTAGCCAGTTCTTCACGGCTTGTTTGCAAGCATACTTATTCAGGTGAAGGAGGTTTAGAGAGTCATTTAACTTGCTATACAAAAAACTGCCAAGAAAGTAATAAAATCTTCTACTAAAAGCAGTCCTGCAGATAACACTACGCGGTATCTGTATTTTACGTTTACTCCTACGTTTTCGATGCATAGTGGTACTGGTAGTCGGCTCAATAGGGGGAAGAGAATCAGTATGCTTTTTTAAAACTATTTGCATGATGAATAATTGTCGAACTGTAAGGACTTTACACAGTTTGTATATATCCTCTGTTGGGTAGCGATATGGTTTACAGTAACTCACTTTTAGAAGTGCTCGTTGTGCTCTTTCGATTTTAATGAGGTGGCTTTTTGCAGCACCTCCCCATGTGAGTATGCAGTACCCTATAAGTGACTGTGCTAAAGCATAATAAACCATGGTTATGACTTGAGGGCTAGAAACATTTCGCAGTTGCTTGAAGACTTATGTCTTTTGGCTGTTGAAATTCGAACAATAATTTAAGCACCAATTGAATGAAGTCGTGCTTTTGAGTATTCTACCAGTTTTTATCGTTTAATAACAGTTAAGAGACTAGCAGTGTTTATTTATTTAAAACTCCTGAGTCCTGGTCACGTCACTTACTTCAACCGAATTTTAACTTTGACACTATAAAGTCGAAATCTTATGTAATATATATACGACATAGGGCCTCACGAGGTTAATCTTTATTGCATAAAAAGTTTTTGACATACGAAAGGCGAATTTAAGTAATGTCTTAGGGCATTCAGTATCGTTGCATACACAATTAAAATATCTATTATCTAAGTAAGTAAACAATTCTATTAAATCAATTCACATTTTCACAATATTTCCTCAAATGCTTCGGTAAACCGTGACAGTCCCACATATACAAAAGTGTCCTTAATGTCTTTCATACAGTTTGTATAAACAGCCACAATTCGGTCCTATATCCCAAAGTTTGAACTGAAACAACTTACATGATGGATGGTCTATTGACATGGAAAAACATCTTTAGAAGGGCTTTTTTTCGTATTCATAAGCATTAACTATATTATACTGCTTACAATATTGTGTACAAGTAATTAAGATGTAGACCTCCTAGTAAATGAAGTCATACTTGTGACAGGAGACCCCGCTAGAAATAATTTAGAGGAGCGCTTTTTTCCAAATAACGAATTATACATTTCTTGAGAAAAAAAATGTTATTTTCTTTATAAAATTCCTATTAGCAAAGTATAAGTTGATACCACTTTTTGGATCAGTAAATATATCAAGGCTCATTCGATCAATTATTAGACTGTCTATAGGCTTTGTTGATTTAAATTTTAGTATATACCCTGTATATAGTCCTCCTGGGGCCTATTTCTCGAAAGCATGTAACTTGTAATACAAGCGGAAATTCTTATCTTATTAATGATGTTAAAAAGATACTTCCACTTGTATTAACAAGTTACAAGCTTTTGACAAACTGACCTCTTGTCGTGACCGACGACGATTTCAGTAGAAAGGTAAAAATAAAATCCATCCATTACGACTATTAAGGTGCATTTAGAAAAAACGAGGATTCGCTCATTCTATCCCCCACTCTACGAAATCAGCGAGTGTGGTTAGCTATTGTAACGTTCTAGCGATTCAGGTAATAATTAAACTACGCTTTCATTGCGGACGAGTGCTACGCGCTACGCTCGTAGCCGATCCCGTGATTTTTCCGCTTTGTAGCGAAAATGGACCTCCCACAGAGAACTCCCCTCGGGAGTTCCTCGTGTTCAAAGTGTTAATAGTCACTCAACATCGAACAATGTTTTAATTATTTTGTTTATTCAAAATATTATTCAAAATTTGGAATTTTAAGCGTTCGATTTCGTCCACTCTGATAACAATCAAAAACAATGAAAAAAATCTCATTTGATAGCATTGACACAAATGTTTACAAATATTTTATGATTAATATTGATCCTAGAAAATAACTCTGTGTGTAATACGAGTCTAACTAAAATATCGAATAAAATTGTATTACGTACATTTATTTTATGAATTTAATACAGAACAGCAGTACCTAGCCGTGCTAGTACTTTCAACAGTTACGACGTTAAGGTACGTATCTATATAAGTATAAATAAAAATAATATTGCGTGGTGGATTAATTTATAAGCGAAAATTGATATCGTACTTTTTCATATTACGAACATAGTGTCGATACCTCCTACGTATACTGGTGCAAGTGCAAAATCATCATTTTCCAGGAGAGCTGTTCAAAGGTACAAAGTTTTGTAACTAGCTCATACAATGAAATAATTTCGTGATATTTTCAAGAATTTATAACAAATACATTTTAATACAATCTCCATATTTACTTTTTTGAAATAATTAGTAGTTTTTGAAAAAATGGTAGTTACACCAGTATACGTGAAATTTACGAGTTCTTGTTTTTGATGAACTGAGACAACTACCGTATACGTAGTATACTATAACTCGATGAATACGGATATATTTTTAGTGCCTTTGATGTATATTTTGTATCATGCACCGTAAATATCTAAACAAACCGGAGTTGTTGCTCTGATGTTTTTTATTGGTTAGTTTTCGCCTAATTTGTCACTTGTACCAGTATACGCCTAAATTGATTAATCATGTACCAGTATACGTTGAAGCTTTTTCTGTATGTTATGGGCCTTGTAGGAAGTCTAAAATTATATAAATACAAAGAAAAATAAACGCTTAAAATAAAAAAAATAAAACTGATTTACCATCATTTTTAAATAAGTATATTTTTTAGTATTCTTAGTGTCCTACCGGATAAATGGTTACTGGAAGAAAGTCTTGAAATAAACACATAGTTTTAAATTCAAGTAATCAAGACATGTCTTACAACATCAAAAGGCAATATAACAATTGAAGCGATTTGGGCTCTACTTTTCACTTACGATCAGGTGGAGTGGAGCCACTTTGTTGTGCCAACATAAAAAAAAACGAAGAAATAACATCAACATAAATATTTCGGCGTTGCTTTCACAAAATAAATATATACACAAATTCGATGCCATAATTCAATACTTCTTAGGTGCGTACAGTAAGACGTAACTACTTATTAATGAATTTAAGACTCAAATTAAAAGAAGTATATATTGGAACTACTAAGTAGGCTTCTTTCGTTTTAGTGTAAGTATGTCAAAATTCAATGTATAAGTATAAGTAGCTGATATACTTTTTTTACTGTCTGGGCTATAAGACTTAAAATTATAAACGACGTGTCATTCGTCCATCCAATACTGGTGGTAGGTTTGAGAAGACGATATTATTAAAGACATTATATATGAATTAGAAAACAATTTAAATGGTTACGAATATTATCCACTTGTTATTCAACATGGACCAAAGGGAATATTGTAAGCTCTGATTTCATTTAGTAATTAGAATTCTTAATATCGGTTCGCAAAGAATATGTATGCTTATGAGCAGCCGTCGGTATCTTCTTACCCCTTGACTTAGCGTTCCGATAAACATAGTTTGTCCCTTTCGGTCTTATCCGTACATATATAAGGCGGTTAGCAGGCAAGCGCTCTGTCTAAGCTTCTACATTGATGTACTTCTAATATATTGTTATTGAACACGGGACACTCGAAATACATAAGACGGTTATGAAAAAAAATATCGTGGGAAAATTAAAGAACGTCAGTTGTGTTCCTGTGTTATTACATATTTGAAAAACACACTACCTAATTGCTGGCCAGATTCGTATTCGTATTCGGCCTTGCTAATATTCAGCTATCTATATTAGCTTAGCTGGCAAGCAGTAATCTACTATTTTTTTATATTTAGTTAGGTAGGTAGGTTACGCATAATTCATTTAATTTAACATAACAACTAATCAAATAACAACAATATTGCTAAATAATAAGCAATAGAGCCTACTTTTATGTGTAGATTTTAGAGTGTTGCTCGCGCATACTGGTATAACTTCCGCCCGCGGCGATAAGTGTACTGCGTATAGTGGTACAAGTCACTTAGCTCAGTATACGACGTTCGAACTAAAAAAAAGGTGTTAGTTATATCAGTATACGCCACTTTATTTCAAAAACTAGCGGTAATTTCGCTACAAAAATTTTATAGCTTGTAGATATAAGTATTTTGGACCCAAATATGCAAAAAAACGAAAATGGTAAAAATGTCACTTGCACCAGTATACGTAGGAGGTATCGGTGTTATGATCCTAATTATAAAATTATTGACTAAACTGCATTACATTTTTTTAGAATGGCATTAAAGTTGAAATATGAAATCTGTATGTACATAGTAATTAAATACGTACTGTAACTATTCCAGAACTATACCGACCAGAAATACAATGACTAGTAGTATAGGTATGGTCAAACTTTACATAATTTTACCCTAAACTCGCAAAGCAAGTAGGTAGTATCGCTGCATTTTTGGTATGTTGTTTAGACACCATAGGGCACTATAAAGCCACATTTTTCAAGCCAAAAAAAGTTGGTAAAAAGTACTATCCTATGGTGTCTAAACAACATACCAAAAATGCAGCTATACTACAAGCTTTGCGAGTTTAATGTCAAGTTTGACCGTACTAACACAAATCCGATCAAATATTCGTCGCCGACAAGCTACCTGACCTTAGTCCTGCAGTTTACTTTGTGATAGCCAATGTTCGTAACAATGTCACACAGTTTGAAAACGAGCAAACTTAGGTAGTTAAATTTATAAGCTAATAAGTTTTATTGACTTTAAGAAGCGTCGAGCGTGGGCAAGATATACAGTCATGTAAATCTGATACGGGCGATAAATTTAACCAGATAGATCCGTTTAGTGTGATAATGTTAAAGGTTTTTGTTAGGGTTCTGTGCTATAAGTATCAGTTTCCTTCCATTTGACTATAATTCATACAATTAGAATATGTAGTCGGCAATGCAGGCATATACAATAGCTAGTACACGAAGGTAATTTTGATAAAATGTACAACTAGGGCAGTTAGACAAAGAGAAAGTATATAATAGTTTTTTAATTGAGTGTTGTGTGTAGGTGTTAATATGTGTGTGTTAATATGTGTGTGTGTGTATGGGTGTGTGTTTACTTGTATTAAAATTGTCAGTATAAAAAGTGCTCGTAGATACTTATGAAATAGGATGTAAGAGGCTTTCGGTATGAGTGTAATTTTGATTTAGTAGCCAGTTCTTCACGGCTTGTTTGCAAGCATACTTATTCAGGTGAAGGAGGTTTAGAGAGTCATTTAACTTGCTATACAAAAAACTGCCAAGAAAGTAATAAAATCTTCTACTAAAAGCAGTCCTGCAGATAACACTACGCGGTATCTGTATTTTACGTTTACTCCTACGTTTTCGATGCATAGTGGTACTGGTAGTCGGCTCAATAGGGGGAAGAGAATCAGTATGCTTTTTTAAAACTATTTGCATGATGAATAATTGTCGAACTGTAAGGACTTTACACAGTTTGTATAGATCCTCTGTTGGGTAGCGATATGGTTTACAGTAACTCACTTTTAGAAGTGCTCGTTGTGCTCTTTCGATTTTAATGAGGTGGCTTTTTGCAGCACCTCCCCATGTGAGTATGCAGTACCCTATAAGTGACTGTGCTAAAGCATAATAAACCATGGTTATGACTTGAGGGCTAGAAACATTTCGCAGTTGCTTGAAGACTTATGTCTTTTGGCTGTTGAAATTCGAACAATAATTTAAGCACCAATTGAATGAAGTCGTGCTTTTGAGTATTCTACCAGTTTTTTATCGTTTAATAACAGTTAAGAGACTAGCAGTGTTTATTTATTTAAAACTCCTGAGTCCTGGTCACGTCACTTACTTCAACCGAATTTTAACTTTGACACTATAAAGTCGAAATCTTATGTAATATATATACGACATAGGGCCTCACGAGGTTAATCTTTATTGCATAAAAAGTTTTTGACATACGAAAGGCGAATTTAAGTAATGTCTTAGGGCATTCAGTATCGTTGCATACACAATTAAAATATCTATTATCTAAGTAAGTAAACAATTCTATTAAATCAATTCACATTTTCACAATATTTCCTCAAATGCTTCGGTAAACCGTGACAGTCCCACATATACAAAAGTGTCCTTAATGTCTTTCATACAGTTTGTATAAACAGCCACAATTCGGTCCTATATCCCAAAGTTTGAACTGAAACAACTTACATGATGGATGGTCTATTGACATGGAAAAACATCTTTAGAAGGGCTTTTTTTCGTATTCATAAGCATTAACTATATTATACTGCTTACAATATTGTGTACAAGTAATTAAGATGTAGACCTCCTAGTAAATGAAGTCATACTTGTGACAGGAGACCCCGCTAGAAATAATTTAGAGGAGCGCTTTTTTCCAAATAACGAATTATACATTTCTTGAGAAAAAAAATGTTATTTTCTTTATAAAATTCCTATTAGCAAAGTATAAGTTGATACCACTTTTTGGATCAGTAAATATATCAAGGCTCATTCGATCAATTATTAGACTGTCTATAGGCTTTGTTGATTTAAATTTTAGTATATACCCTGTATATAGTCCTCCTGGGGCCTATTTCTCGAAAGCATGTAACTTGTAATACAAGCGGAAATTCTTATCTTATTAATGATGTTAAAAAGATACTTCCACTTGTATTAACAAGTTACAAGCTTTTGACAAACTGACCTCTTGTCGTGACCGACGACGATTTCAGTAGAAAGGTAAAAATAAAATCCATCCATTACGACTATTAAGGTGCATTTAGAAAAAACGAGGATTCGCTCATTCTATCCCCCACTCTACGAAATCAGCGAGTGTGGTTAGCTATTGTAACGTTCTAGCGATTCAGGTAATAATTAAACTACGCTTTCATTGCGGACGAGTGCTACGCGCTACGCTCGTAGCCGATCCCGTGATTTTTCCGCTTTGTAGCGAAAATGGACCTCCCACAGAGAACTCCCCTCGGGAGTTCCTCGTGTTCAAAGTGTTAATAGTCACTCAACATCGAACAATGTTTTAATTATTTTGTTTATTCAAAATATTATTCAAAATTTGGAATTTTAAGCGTTCGATTTCGTCCACTCTGATAACAATCAAAAACAATGAAAAAAATCTCATTTGATAGCATTGACACAAATGTTTACAAATATTTTATGATTAATATTGATCCTAGAAAATAACTCTGTGTGTAATACGAGTCTAACTAAAATATCGAATAAAATTGTATTACGTACCTACATTTATTTTATGAATTTAATACAGAACAGCAGTACCTAGCCGTGCTAGTACTTTCAACAGTTACGACGTTAAGGTACGTATCTATATAAGTATAAATAAAAATAATATTGCGTGGTGGATTAATTTATAAGCGAAAATTGATATCGTACTTTTTCATATTACGAACATAGTGTCGATACCTCCTACGTATACTGGTGCAAGTGCAAAATCATCATTTTCCAGGAGAGCTGTTCAAAGGTACAAAGTTTTGTAACTAGCTCATACAATGAAATAATTTCGTGATATTTTCAAGAATTTATAACAAATACATTTTAATACAATCTCCATATTTACTTTTTTGAAATAATTAGTAGTTTTTGAAAAAATGGTAGTTACACCAGTATACGTGAAATTTACGAGTTCTTGTTTTTGATGAACTGAGACAACTACCGTATACGTAGTATACTATAACTCGATGAATACGGATATATTTTTAGTGCCTTTGATGTATATTTTGTATCATGCACCGTAAATATCTAAACAAACCGGAGTTGTTGCTCTGATGTTTTTTATTGGTTAGTTTTCGCCTAATTTGTCACTTGTACCAGTATACGCCTAAATTGATTAATCATGTACCAGTATACGTTGAAGCTTTTTCTGTATGTTATGGGCCTTGTAGGAAGTCTAAAATTATATAAATACAAAGAAAAATAAACGCTTAAAATAAAAAAAATAAAAACTGATTTACCATCATTTTTAAATAAGTATATTTTTTAGTATTCTTAGTGTCCTACCGGATAAATGGTTACTGGAAGAAAGTCTTGAAATAAACACATAGTTTTAAATTCAAGTAATCAAGACATGTCTTACAACATCAAAAGGCAATATAACAATTGAAGCGATTTGGGCTCTACTTTTCACTTACGATCAGGTGGAGTGGAGCCACTTTGTTGTGCCAACATAAAAAAAAACGAAGAAATAACATCAACATAAATATTTCGGCGTTGCTTTCACAAAATAAATATATACACAAATTCGATGCCATAATTCAATACTTCTTAGGTGCGTACAGTAAGACGTAACTACTTATTAATGAATTTAAGACTCAAATTAAAAGAAGTATATATTGGAACTACTAAGTAGGCTTCTTTCGTTTTAGTGTAAGTATGTCAAAATTCAATGTATAAGTATAAGTAGCTGATATACTTTTTTTACTGTCTGGGCTATAAGACTTAAAATTATAAACGACGTGTCATTCGTCCATCCAATACTGGTGGTAGGTTTGAGAAGACGATATTATTAAAGACATTATATATGAATTAGAAAACAATTTAAATGGTTACGAATATTATCCACTTGTTATTCAACATGGACCAAAGGGAATATTGTAAGCTCTGATTTCATTTAGTAATTAGAATTCTTAATATCGGTTCGCAAAGAATATGTATGCTTATGAGCAGCCGTCGGTATCTTCTTACCCCTTGACTTAGCGTTCCGATAAACATAGTTTGTCCCTTTCGGTCTTATCCGTACATATATAAGGCGGTTAGCAGGCAAGCGCTCTGTCTAAGCTTCTACATTGATGTACTTCTAATATATTGTTATTGAACACGGGGACACTCGAAATACATAAGACGGTTATGAAAAAAAATATCGTGGGAAAATTAAAGAACGTCAGTTGTGTTCCTGTGTTATTACATATTTGAAAAACACACTACCTAATTGCTGGCCAGATTCGTATTCGTATTCGGCCTTGCTAATATTCAGCTATCTATATTAGCTTAGCTGGCAAGCAGTAATCTACTATTTTTTTATATTTAGTTAGGTAGGTAGGTTACGCATAATTCATTTAATTTAACATAACAACTAATCAAATAACAACAATATTGCTAAATAATAAGCAATAGAGCCTACTTTTATGTGTAGATTTTAGAGTGTTGCTCGCGCATACTGGTATAACTTCCGCCCGCGGCGATAAGTGTACTGCGTATAGTGGTACAAGTCACTTAGCTCAGTATACGACGTTCGAACTAAAAAAAAAGGTGTTAGTTATATCAGTATACGCCACTTTATTTCAAAAACTAGCGGTAATTTCGCTACAAAAAATTTTATAGCTTGTAGATATAAGTATTTTGGACCCAAATATGCAAAAAAAACGAAAATGGTAAAAATGTCACTTGCACCAGTATACGTAGGAGGTATCGGTGTTATGATCCTAATTATAAAATTATTGACTAAACTGCATTACATTTTTTTAGAATGGCATTAAAGTTGAAATATGAAATCTGTATGTACATAGTAATTAAATACGTACTGTAACTATTCCAGAACTATACCGACCAGAAATACAATGACTAGTAGTATAGGTATGGTCAAACTTTACATAATTTTACCCTAAACTCGCAAAGCAAGTAGGTAGTATCGCTGCATTTTTGGTATGTTGTTTAGACACCATAGGGCACTATAAAGCCACATTTTTCAAGCCAAAAAAAAGTTGGTAAAAAGTACTATCCTATGGTGTCTAAACAACATACCAAAAATGCAGCTATACTACAAGCTTTGCGAGTTTAATGTCAAGTTTGACCGTACTAACACAAATCCGATCAAATATTCGTCGCCGACAAGCTACCTGACCTTAGTCCTGCAGTTTACTTTGTGATAGCCAATGTTCGTAACAATGTCACACAGTTTGAAAACGAGCAAACTTAGGTAGTTAAATTTATAAGCTAATAAGTTTTATTGACTTTAAGAAGCGTCGAGCGTGGGCAAGATATACAGCATGTAAATCTGATACGGGCGATAAATTTAACCAGATAGATCCGTTTAGTGTGATAATGTTAAAGGTTTTTGTTAGGGTTCCGTAGTAAACCGTCCGTCCGTCCGTCTGTCTTTCCGCAGCATAGCTCAGTGTCCGTTATTACTAGAAATTTACAATTTGGTACAAGTATACAATGTATACTTGTACCAAATTGTAAATATATGTATACTATACATATATCATAACATGCATAGCGGTAGAATAAAATGTAGAAATTAATCTCATTAAAATCTATCTAAATATTTTTTTGTATCCATCATCTGTGTCCAGTGCTAACATCAACCATTATGAGATTTGGCCGTATTTGTAGATGCAGATGACATAACAACACAGATGAAATACAATTAAAAAAATATACAAACAAAAGTAAATTCCAATTAAAGCAAGGCAAGTGAGTAGTTCTAGAATATGCATATTTTATAAACGATATTAAAACATAAACAAATGACATAATGGCGTCCTACTTCAGAGAGAAACATTTATTTCTCTCACTTAGTTGCAACCAGCAAACCTGTTTAAGTTACAAAACCGTAAACTTACGGGACCATTGTAAACTTACAATGAGAGCGCACCTGGGCCGAACGAGGCAGATTAGATGGAAAAGTGCCAGCGCAATTTTATCTAACTTCTGAACTAGGAAATACAGTTTAAAACTGATCAACTTAAATGCCCTGTATAGTTTGCACATTACATACATTTCCTGTAAGGTTATTAGATGTTTACTTGTGTGTACAAATTTCTTCTTAATTATTCGGATAAAGATATAAAAAAACGTTTCTTAAGCATTCATAATATTTACTTTGTTTTCCCGTTTTGATTATTGAAGAAGTTATTACCCCGCTGGACTACGTAACTGATATGTTGAGCGAGGTAGCTACCAGCTCTGGGTTCTCCAGTGGTGTGTCTGATGCAATATCTTTAGAGACCCAAAGAGTCATGACCCACGGACCTGGGGTTTCGATGCCAAATGGGATTAAATAATGATAAGCACTGAGTCCACTCTATTTTCCCATATCATCATCAGCCTATGATAGTACACTGCTGGACGTAGGCCTCTCCTATTAACTATGCATATAGACGCATTAGGAGGTAAATGCCCATAATCGCCACGCTGGGCAAGCGGATTGGCGATCGCAGAAATGTGTCCACTAAAATGTGTACCCGAAGTGACACTTCAATCCCGTAGTCGACTCTTACGACACCCGAAGGAGGAGTTGGTGAGGTGATGACAAATGTATTCTTACTGCAGTCACCACACGGCAAGTTTTTCCCACATAGGTATTAATAAAATATTTTTATGGTTTATTATTATTACTTAATGTACGTTGGTTACTAATACAGTCATAATTTGTTAATGTACAACTATTAAATTACCGGGTAACATTCTAAACACGTTCTCAACTTTGCACTTAAAAGCAACCCGGAGCAAAGTTGCATTATTCGAGTTGAATTAATAACGACCTCACTCCAAAGTCTTCGGATTTGATTATGAAAATATTATGAGAATCACGTAAAAAATCTGACTTTTATTGTTAAACTTTGTTACTTTACGACTTTATAGTCGTCATACGAAACATTGTAAAAATGAGAACAAGGGAATAAGAGACTTTGAAAGTTAATTGTGTTTTGAAACTTCGTACGAATTGATTTTGAACAAAATGCCTACATCCATTTTTCGTTAAAAGTAAAAATTGATCGCTATCAGGTTTCTGCGTCAATGAATAATTTTAGTTACCACATTTCGAATTTCTAAGTATTGTAGAATTCATAAATATAGTTTAATTTCATTTATTAGTTATGTTTTTACCAGTTTATCATTTGGATTTTATTATTGGTGTTTTAAAGTCTATACTACAAAATTATATCTATGATATCAATTTTT